>JAODKC010000053.1:3510369-3528532 GCA_026777985.1 Mormyrops attenuatus | reverse complement strand
CCCCCCCCCCCCCCCCCCCCCCCCCCCCCCCCCCCCCCCCCCCCCCCCCCCCCCCCCCCCCCCCCCCCCCACAAAGAACTATCTTATAAATGTATCTCTGATAACTGATAAACACCCAGTGTTTTCAAACAAAATAAGCCCAGTGGTATGATGGTGTGATTAGCCCATATCCCCAAAATATCAGGCTTAAACTAATATTTGTTAAGCTGCTTATTGTGTGCCCAATAAGCGAGAGGATTTGGACATGAAAAAGCACATATAACAGGAAGCGGGGAGCACACAGTCTACAAAATGCCCAAAAGACACCTGGTTCGCCACCAATACAGTGACAATTAGACCACTTACTCTATTTCCTGTCACTAGGTTTTCTGTCAGAGAGAAAATTGGTTGTGAGTGAAGGTGGTGAGATCTCGCCGCTCACTCCCAGCTTATTAGTGTCTGAGCAAATCTCAGTTTAAACCTGAGTTGTCCATAAATAACATGTCCAGATTGGTGTGTTTGTAAAAAAAAAAAGAAAAGAAAGACTAGCTTTTTTTATACAACAGGTAATTTTTTCAAACAAGCACTATAGCCTCATGCAAGATCAGAGTTCATGTATGTTTCTATGTTTCCATCTATAATCGAAAGCTCTTGCCCCTAATGTATGTCCCAATGATGGACTGGAACCCAACCCAGGCCACCTCCTGTTCTGTATGCTCTCTGGCTCATGGGATAGGCCCCAGGCTAACATGGTGAGCCTGATGTGGGTAAGAGCTGAACTCTTGGAATCTTAATGCCCATTGAACTACTGAATTATTATATCCCTGCATGTTTTTTTTTTTTGAAGATTTTAGCATTTATTTAAGAACTGGTAACATTTGGCCTGTTGCAGGCACAAGTAAGTTAGTAAACTCAGTTAATACTCAAGTACAAATCATGAACAAATATAGTAAAATACAGGAGCCATTATGACTGATTAATGATGAACGAAGATGGGATCAGTACATAACTAACACTTAGTTACCGATAAATTAATGCATTAAGTAAGAATTTATTACTATTGTCTGTGACCTCAAAGTGTTACTGAAGAAATATTAGAATTTATTTCAGAAAAACAGTGGAGTATTTTCAAAAAACATTTTTTTGTGCTTTATATAAATTACTAATTTTACAATCAATGAGAATCAATGCTCTGCACGGTGGGCAAATTTAGCAGGAACTTCAACAGATAGGCCTAATAGAGGGCATCCCAATCTCTTTATCTGTTGTTGCGATTAAATTTGTTTTATTTTTTTCTCTTGCACTATAGCAGCTGAAAGCTATGACATATTTTGCAGTAAATCAGTTAAATCACATAGACAGTGACAAAAAGGACAAATCCTGAATAAGCCATGGATTCCAAATTAGTATTTAGTATGTATTCACTGCCATACATATTTAGATATCACTGGGTGCTGAAGAATTAGCCTAAAAAAACAAGGCTGGGACATATTTATTATACAAAGGCATAACAAAGGCATGTTTCAGAAGTATCTGTCAGCTGTCAGAATCATGCAAAACAGAGAGGCAACAAAACACTGAACCTTAACCAAAATGTTCCTCTTTTCAAAGGACGGCAGTAGTTGCATTCTGCTGCCGAGAGCAGACCGGTTAATTTCATGATTACCTCGGTTAAGTGTGGCCGAGTTGTTTATGTCGCCCGTAATGAAAGAGGACTCTGACTGTTTCCTGACAGTGTCATTCCACATCCGGCGGATTCGACTCTGCAGAAGGGAAAGATAAAAGGCTGAGGACAGAAGGCCAGCGGTCAAGCTGACAGGTCGACGGTATCTGCTTCTCTGGCAGAAAACAAAATGCTAGCTAATAACCCACAGCTTACCTATAGGGTTTTGGAACCCATTGCCCATAGTTTGCACTGGCAAGCTATAAATCAACCTGCCTTTCTGGCAAGACACTATCCGATCACTCCAGAAACTTCCCTTTCCGTTTCGTTTCCACAAAGATGCGATATAAACATGACGTAAGAACACGGTGTGTAACACCACTGACGATATGACGATATTTTGTGTAAAAGTTAAACAGAAACGGACTCCTCTGTTTCCTCTACCCCGTAATTGTCTCACAGCCATGGTGTGAGGGATACGACATATAAAAAGTACGACTCAGGACCAATTTTCTGTATACCTTTCTAAATCAACACAGCACGGAAGAGGAGAACCACTAACGACATGCCTCAGGGAGCAAGCAAGATGTGCTCGGACATGTGCAAGACTTTTTGTTAGATGTTATAGCATCAGGGAAGCAAAGAAACTAATGATATCCGCTGAGACTCATCCATCTGCCAAATGAATACTGACCCATATTGTTGAAGGCATCATTATCCCACAACATAATCACCAATACCTTAATATTGCTATTGGACCTTTGTCATGCTTTGTGTCCATACGTTCTATATAAAGTTGTTCAATTAAAAAATGGCATGAATTTTTCGACAGAAAGCACATACTAAAACCTCCATTTCAGGTCAGTTGTTTACAGCCTACTTCGTTGATTAGATGTTCATTTAAACCCTTAGGTCTGACCATCAATTACCACCTTTTTAACAGCCAGCACTTAACATTCCCAGCTTATGTAATTAATGTCGACAGGCGCTGCAATCCAGCAAACATTAATTAGGGACTGAGGCAAGGGTGTGGCGTGCCAGTTTGTGTATCGGGAAAATGTAGCTTTGAATATGCGTTACACAAAACTGTTTGACAGTGCTTCTGTGGAAAACATGGGGATTAAACTCGGATATTACAGTGGCTTTGATGTTGGAGCGCGGCAATAAACTGTAACGCTCAACAATAAAATCACAATACAGACATGTCTCTTAAGGTTTTCACTGTAACTGAGACAGAAACTCATACCGCCTTAATCAACGGTAGGCCTAGTCATACTACTTCCCAGAGTGGCCAGTTCCTAAAGATTTTATTGGTCTTTCTAAGCACTGAAACAATAGGCATCTGGAGTGCGTTCTCACCATTATCTATTATTGTGCTAATCGGCCTAATTATGTGTGACATAAAGCACCATAAACTACAGCACACCAGCACTACAGAAAGCTCACAGAGAGCAGGCGATAGAGCCACCTTACCTGTGATCCTGTGGAGTAGCGGCCGGGGGTCCGGGAAGCCGTGCTTTTCCCAGAAGCGATAGATGTCTCCGCGCTCTTACCGCTACAGCAGTGAGTGCGCAGACACTTGCCGTACTCCTTTCGGACCTGTGAGGTGGCACGCGCGATTCAGGACAATCCTCCTCTCGCAGATTTGCTTGCATTATTAACAGCGTCGTGACTCCGGATATGCAGTAGCGTACGATACTCAAAGAGGATACACATTTCTGAATATATCCTGACGAAACTGTTGCTGCTCTCAGGGCTGGAAATTAGGTTCACCCACTTGCCTAAGGCGAGTAATGTAGACAAAGGGCGAGTACAAAAAACTGAATACCAGGTAGAAAAAAAGAGGCATGTCGGACTACATTTTTTACTGAACTAGCCCAGTTGGCTAGTAGTTGTTAACTAATCTCTTTAAGAAATAAACTTTCACTGATGCTTCACAGGCATCTGAATATACGGTAAGTGTTCTCTACTTTCCACTTTTTCTTCTCTTTTGCCCAAGTCTCTAACGATCCACCAACTGTTGACCTTGGAGATGTACAGTTCAGAGAGCCATGGGAAACACCTGTCTGTTTCAAGGGCCAAGCCTCAGTTTATCAATAATCAAAGCTTCCATGCTAAGGTAATTAACTAGTCTTGAAAGAAAATGATGACGGGGGATGTTTTATAATCACTAGTTTCATTAATTACTTCTGTAACACTTGTATGTGCAAAATGTACATTATGCTGGAATCATTTTATGATACAATGACACTCAACTGTTAATTGTGCTAAACAAAAATGTTACATTATGAATCATATATTTCAACACATTTCAGGCATTACCTTTTTTTGCAGGATACAGTGAAAAATGAAGATGAACATCCCCTGCAGGGAGTTGAATATGGTAAAGAGGTAGGCCATGATCACTGTGCTCTCGTTGATGTACATCAGTCCAAACGCCCAGGTTAATCCCAGAAGACAGAGAAGAGCAATGGCACCTATAACCCAGGATCTGCAGACAAAACGGTTAGAACAGGGTCACCGTTGTATCAATTCAGTAGTTTACAATTTTACAGTTTTATTTACATAAAAATATTCTGTGCAATCAATATGGTAACAGCTGTCATCTATAATGCATTATAATGGTCCGTATAGGAATTAATAAAGCATAATAGTATCATTTATTGACAGTCATAAGGAATTGTAATTCTGATTATAATACTTAATAAGCTCCAATGAAGCTTTCGTGTATAATGCACTATAGATACCATCATAATGCATTATGATGGCCGGTATCTGGTAAAAATTAAGGATGCTTTGTACTGCATTATGAAGGTATCTATAGTGCATTATAGATGACAGCTACATAAAGCATTAATAATGCATAATAAAAATGGCTACAATGTGTTACCCCTTTTTATAAATATTTATCGTCATGTTTATAATGCATTATGTATTAGGAATGTGTTCATAGATGCTAATAAACACGGCATTGATACAAAGTGTCACCATAAAGATTTTATATATATTTTTTTTAAATATTTTTTTATTATGATGATCTGCCCATTTAGAAACTTCACTGTCACTATAAATGCAACGTCTATGAATGCAGGCAAACTCTCAATTAAAATGCCATTTGGCTCTTAACATTCCCTTCTCGATTACTCAGATGGTAATTTATTTGATTAACCAACTTCCCAATAATCATTGTTATGCTAGAGTTGGAGGGGGGAGAGACTGAACACAAAAAAAAGGGAAAAAGTATAGACTGATTGGATTTAAGCTTGGCAAACTGAATAGCATTCTTATTAAAATGGGGAGTGGGTTAAAGATGGCTTCCCATGCACACTTAACAGTTTCCTTTCCAAAAGTGTTTTTATCATGAAGGCAGGCATTCAATTAATCATTTAGAACATCGAGGTACTTTAAAATGAGAAATGAAACACTCGTGTTTGACATCATATAGATCATCAGAAAGCTCACATGCAGATTTATGATGAAAAATAATGGATCCCCTTTGAAAATGCTTTGAGTTTAAAATTACATTTGGCCTTAGAGTGCTTACCACAGTTATTAAAACAACAGGCTGAACCGTCGTACCCATGAATGTTGATGGATGGAGAATTAAATGTAAAGTGATGCCAGGACTGAGGCCAAAGAAGACAAAGTCTATAAATGAATTTTACCTCCAAAAGTTTCCATAAAGACAATTTGCACATTTACTCATTTTCTTTTAAAATACTTCAACGGTTAGGCTTGTTCACAATGGAAAAACAATGCTCTCAGCCTCATTTGAGGTGATTATATAAAATACCATTTTCTCCCATCAGTAAATTTATTTTTATTAGTTCCTTCTCAATATTTCTGTGAATCGGTCATGTAGCTTCCAATGCCACACAGAGAAAAAAAAACGTTTTAAAATCATTTTGCCATAGCTATGGAAACAATACTAACCAGCAAACCAACAATGACAAACGAATTAGCTGCAACGTGAAATGTGTTTACTCTCGATGCAAAAGAAAGAATTCAATTTTTGAACAATGTTTGATATTTAGTTTAACGGTGATAAATTGCACCAAATGGGATTTCATATGATACAATGTAGCATATTGTTTTGAGAAAGGGATCACTTACACAATCATAATGTGTTACTAAAATCGTTTTTATTATGACAAAAAATTTAGCATTTGTGTTAATTGCTGTAATTTCTGGTAGCATGATTTGAAATTTCAATTTGCCAACATCAGCTCTCTCAGTATTTAGAATGAAAGGAAATTCATTCAATAACCAGCAATGTCCCAAACATTCAGACAAGTCGGCTATGATCTTAGGTAATGGAATGCAATGCCATTTTGACAAAACACTTCAGTATTGCAAGGTCATTTCTGTCTGGAAATGTTCATTACCTATGTTATCTTACTTATGAGGATGTTTACTATATCCTTTAAGTGTCCCTGAAATATTTGCAAAACACAGAATAGCAACAATCCACATGTATCTGAAATAAAATTGGTAGAGTTACACTTGTAAAAGGATTTAATTTTTATTCGTGTTGGAATATTACAGGAAAAGATCATTTTTTATTGAGTGCAAGGGTATTTCTGGTGAGTTTTTTTTTTTACCATTTTTCATCTCTAGTAAAGGCAGAATTACAATTTAAAAAATATATGCAAAAGGTAAATTTGACTGGTACTGCTTTAATCCATTAATGCAAGCCAAAATTGGGATGTTTTTAGATTGTGCCACACAGATTTCTCTCTTAAAGTATAAAATCATAAAAACACCTTTCATATTTACATTCATTAATGGAGGTCTCATACTATTTTGAGTATCAGTTGCAATTATTGAGTTTCTATAGTTACAACTATAATGTAAACACGGTTTGTATAGTTTGATGCTTCAGCTTGATACAAAGAATCTATAAATGTACTTAAAAATTATTAAACTAAATGAAAAAAAAAATACTACTAAGTGATACTGAGTCTCAAAAAGGTTTGGAGGTCTGTTTCACTAGGCTAAGGTGGAGGGGATCTTAATATTTGATAACCTGGTTATGGATGCAGAGATCTTCTGGGAAAGTTCTGCAAACCAAAGATAAAATAAACTAGATGTAGGTCAAGAAAAAGATGAGGAAAAAAAAGATACGGAGTGTAACGTCTTCAAAGTTTTCATGTCACCTATAACAGAATATTCATTCACTCTGTATATCGTAAGCAGTAGCTGTAGCTTTCAAAAATAAGATATTCTACAACACTAAAGGGTTACAGTACATAAAGCATTTACGCACATCGCCATCTATGACATGAGGTGGGCTTACGGCCTCAACTCACACATCTTAATATTCCACTGAGTCCTTACACACCCCCCCCCAAAAACCAAATAAATAGAAATCAAAGCAATATGTGTCCTATGCCTTCTGCAGTAGCATGAATCATACGTTTAACCACAAAACCAACTATAAAACATTTTGTGACATCAACTCATACTGAAATTATAGGTATTTAGACCGGCAAACAGAAAGGGGCAGCAGGGTGGTCAGGTGATAAACACAACGGCGGGAACAAAATAATCTAAGGAACGAAGTTTATTGGACACGTGCAGAAGGATTAAAAATTAAAAAGTTTCGAAATCGCTGTGTTGAAACGAGATCTTCCCATCTCTCTCATGTGTAGCTGAATTTTAGACAGGAAAAGAATTCTTTTAGCTATGCATTTAAAAATGCATTTCTTGCATTTTTTAAACTAAAAAAAAAACAACCTTTTAATAAAAAAAAAAATTAAAAACAATTACACTAATTACTGCTGGGTATTTTACTACACAAAATCAAACAAATAAATACTTAAATGTGCTTTTTTCAGTCTAGGCTTTTAAACAAATTGCACAATGGGCTAGTTAAGCCTCATAACAAAATTTATTACTATGTACAATAATTCAATATAAGACAACTTACGGAATTTTATGAGCTTTTTATTTATTTACTTATATTACTTGCGGTAAATAATGCTATAAAAAACCATGAATTAATTAATGCCACAGCACTGCTTATTGCTTTACCTCTATCACATCCTGGGTGATTAGGCAGAGATAGCCATAACACTTAACTACCTTGTTGGTGTTTTAGAAAAGTGACTGAGGAGAATTATGAAGCATTCTTAATTATGAAGCATTCTTAATTATGCAGAATTTTGATCAGAACTTCATAGGGATTAATCAGAAATATATCATCTTAATTAAAGATGCATATTGATAGTGCTCTATGGTCATATTTCATGCACGATAGTCCAGAATGTTCTTCCTGGGAGAGGGTCCCTGTGGCACTGAACTTCATCAACAGTTATAAACAGATGAATAGATAGATAGATAGATAGATAGATAGATGGATGGATGGACGGACGGACAGATGGACGGATGGACGGATGAACAAATAGATAGATATTCATTCTCCAGTTGTTTATGGTCAATCAGGCTGGTTTAGAGGGGAGACAATGCCAAAATAAATTTGTCTATCTGTATGTCGGTGTGGGTAAACGACTGAAAAAGTGCCCTGGTTATAAAGTAAAACTGAACTTCTATTGAAGTGAATATGATTTGCTTTGGCAGGAAAAGTGCCACCCTTTAGCTCCAGCCAGAAGACCGGAAAAAGAACGCCAGGCTTGGAAGCTCAGATAGTGCTATACGTCATGGAGACAAGGTACCTGTGCAGGGATCTTTGGACCTGAAAAGTTGAAGGGCACTCCCAACCACAAACTATAGTGACTATAGACTAAGAAATGTCTGCAGACATACAAGGGGAATTAACACAATACAAAAAGCAAAGAAAGACAGGTATAATTTTACAAACGTACAAAAATCAAGCACAATTTAAGAACACAGATCATACATATATCTGGAATTCTACAATAGATGGTGTTTGTACCTATACGTAGTTGCATATACACACTCTACAACTGCCATTTCTTTATTTGCCATGTTTCAAAGAATTCCCTTTTTAATAATTGCTTCTCAACTCAACTGTCACTCCCAAACTTATTCTAAATTCATAATACCAGTTAATTTGCTAATTAATCTGTTGCATAACCACACTGTCAAGCAGCCAAACAAAACCACAAAGATATAATCCTTCTAATAACCATGGCACAAATAACAGTGTATTTACTGACAGTTATTCATACGACATAATTTGATGTCGAATTATTATCTTCTATTACCAACTTCCCATTATGATATCAATTATTATTTTATGTTTTCAGACCCCATGCCACGTTGTCATAGAGACCCTCATCATAGATGTTTCTCAAACAGGTACCATGCTGATTTTATGATGAAAGTAAATGGATTCAATGATAAAAGCAGGAAATGGCTGACTGGGAAGATGCATGGGTTATTTGCGTGATCCACATCTTTCTCGTTTATTAATAAACTCGGTTAATGCAAGTAGAGTTGCAAGCTCTTGCTATTACTCAGTATACAATGTACCGGTAACACTTTACTTAAAGCACCCATGTATAATGCATTATAGATACCTTCATAATGCATTATAATGCATTCATAAAGTATTATACACACTGCTATAACTATTTTATAAAAAAGGATACCGCATTATAGCCATGTGTACAGTATTATGCATTATGAATGACCTACGAAGCTCTTATCTATAATGCAGTATAAATACCCTCATAATGGCTTATAATGACCATTATAATGCATTATGAAGGTATCTACAGTGCAGTATAGATGAGAGTCTCATAAGTCATACTGCATATTAAGCATGACTATGATGTGTTATGCCTTTTTATAAATAGTTATAGCCGTATTCACCATACTTTATAAATTATGAAGGTATCTACAGTATAATGCTCATTTTATGATTATAATTATGATTACTGCTTTAAAGTGTTACCAATATACCTTTAATGGATGCTGGATCCAGAAATATAAACAGCAGTATGACCCTCTGGAAATATGAAATAAATCTGGCAATAGCTGTGAAGCAAAAGAACGTGTGATTCCAGCATGTTAGGAATAGTATGACCAGGAATGCTAGCAGCCATTTTGCGTCAGAAATATCAGCGCTGCTACTAACGGCCCTGTAATTAGAACTTCAGAACATCTGATGTGAAGACAAGAGACGGTGTGATATTTCTCAGCTGTATTTATGGCTGTCTGCTATACCAAAGGTACATCATTTGCGTGAAGGGCGTATACGTCCATACAGCGGACACCCATTTATAAAAATACTTTAACTGAGTCATCATTTCTTAGATGGAAGGAAGTCTGTAATTACGCTGAGGGTTATTAGTCTTAAACACCAGGGCAAATAAAGTCATGTAAATCGAGATTAAGACTGAAACGGCTCGGTGGGAGAATCCAGGCCAATCGATTCCAAACGCAGCCGCCTGTGCCCCTCTATATTTCTCAAACGGATAGTTTTCCGAAGAAATTAATGACCTTCTTGGCTGCTGGCTTGGGCATATTATGAAGACGTCTTACTTGTGAACTGACCTGATTTTCATAATTGCCATTACTTTTGACTTTTTTTTCTGGGGGGAGTCTCTTAGCTATAAGGTGGAATGTGCAAGTGCAGAAGATACAGTCTGGAAACTGCAGAGAAACAGCAAGTTAGTTTGTAAAGTTTAGCAGGCTGATAATTCAGACAAACTGCAGTTTTCGCAGCACCTAGGCAATTACTAAAACTGGTGAAGATATTTGTCCCAATACATGAGAACTAAAAGAGAAATTGGCATTACATAATGGTGAAGCACCTCCACATAAAATACATATAACATTAGACTTACATGACCTCTCATCATTGTACTTTCTAGGACACTGTGCATGCATTTGTAGGGTTGAAATACTTCAATAAAACTTACTATGCCTTTAAGGGCGCAAATGCATAGGTATCTATGAACTCGCGTCATTTGGTAGCCAATAACCGATTACCACGATGCAAATTTTTTGCATCGCATTATTTGACGTGCAGCTCTGCAAGCAGTACAGTGCGAGCAACCAGGGCTTCTAACGCACTGTGACTCTCCAGTGGAATCTGGCACTTCTGCATGGGGAAATAATTAATCCAGATAACCACCATTTCCAAGAGAGTCTCATGCTAGTCTTACATTAGCAGAAAGGTAGGAGGGCAAAACAGTGAGACGGGCATGGATATTACATCACACCACAGACTGGGGGGGGGGGGGGGGCTGTCCTCATTTTTCAGGCTTGGACTGATTGATGAAAACCACAAGAAAACCATTAATACCTGTAAAACAGAAACCTTTATAATCATCATGCTGTCATTTACGTCTTAAGTGAAGGGTAAAAATGACTACGTAATAGACGCCGATGATTCTATAATAAATGGATGCATATGCAAATAGGTGCGACATGACAAGATGCTGCCAGCCATACCGATTAATGTTTCCAGTCATTAGGCTGCATGGGTGCAGCACTTTCAGGTTTGAATGCTGCTAATGGTATGCACTGCACAGCTATAAGGGAGTCCCCAGGATACGAACGGGATCCACTCCCTAAGTCTGTGTTTAGGTCGAATTTCTAGGTAAGTCAGAGTAATAATAAAGCAGGAAATAATAATAACAATAATAATGCAGTAAGGATAAGAGCAACTACCTGCTGTAGTGAAACCGAGTGTCACAAAGTAGTGTGTGTGTTCGTTCGTTAGATAGATAGAATAGATAGAATTCTTCAGTGTCATTATGCATACATATAGCGGAATTTTGTTGGTAGAACTCGGCTTCAAGGCAGAATACTTAAATACAAAATGCACTATAAATAATAAACAGATAAGTATAAAAGACAGCAGCGGTAAAAACATCATCGAGTCCAGACTTTTCCTGAGGTAATATGCCTGCAGAGACCAGTGATCTATGTGTGTGGGTCTGCAGGGGAGGAACACGAGTGTGTGTGTGTGTTTGATTAAAAGGGAAAGTATGTGTGTATGTCTAAAGGGGGGCAGGTTAGGGGTAGCTGTATGGTGGATGTATGGTGTATGGTACATGTAGTTATTACGAACCATTGCATTTAATCAGAATTTTTAATATAATAGTCATTATGGCAGTCCGTTTGTAAGTACGAGTTAACCGTATGTCGGTTGTTCTCAGCGCACCGCCTGTCTGTATTAGTTGATTTTGTTTCCTTTTGTTTACTAAGCATTATGAAAAGTTTAGAAATCTCTGCATATGTCTTATGTCTTTTGCCCTCCTTCGTGCTCACTGCAGAAAATCGGCATGTGAATTTGGCACAGTGTGCAAACTCACAGCTGCCTGCAATTTGCTGCAGGCTGCCATGTTAACAGGGACCGCAGCGTCTCCTGGATTCTGTGCATCTTCAAATCGACGCGATGTTAAATGTATTTAAATGCAAGGCTAAAGTTGTCGTTTTCTTCGATTTTCTCAGCCCTCCCGCCTCTGCAAACATTCAAGCTGCCTGCTCAGAATTAAAATAGAAAATGCTCGAGATCAGACAAGTGAGGCACGTTTAACTGATAATTTCAAGATGTGAACCAAAAACCTGGTCGAAACTCACAGCACACTTAAAGCAGAAGCAGGGCATCTTGTCTTGTGGTTTTTAATCTATTTGATATCCATTCGGTACACTTTTTTTATTTGTAAAAAAGGACAATTCATTTAACACATCACCCTGTGTTTATTTTATATTGTGGTGCACTACTTTCCTACTCAGAATGCTTGGATGAAAATAAAAGTTCAAAGATAAGGTCTGACACAAGGAAAACATGATAATCACACATGGCATGTGTGGCTTTACAGCTATGACACCCCAGAATTGAAAGAAAGTGGCACTGTGGACAACCAAAGCCTGCTTTGCTCATGAATAGCATGTCCCCCCCCCCCCCCCGCGATAGCGCTTGCGTTGAATGTAATTAAAAGGACGACGACGACGAATGGCACAACATAGGCAAAGTGGAGGCTTTTAGTCTATGCCAGCGGTAGGGGGCTAGTCAACAGACAGGCCGAGTGCGCGCAAATCTTACACAATGAGGTGGAAAATCGTTATAGCTAACTAAATGCAGCTAAACCAGAGAAAGTCCTGTTCCTCTTTTGTTGTTCAGTGAGGAAAATGGATATGATTTACAAGCACCAGAACATATATAGAAATATGTTACATGTTTCTTTCCGAGATATTGCAGAAATTCTGTTTCATTACTTTAAGACTAAATATTAAAAGTTGACTGAAAAACATCCATCCATCCATCCATCCATCCATCCATCCATCCATCCATCCATCCATCCATCCTCTTGTTCCATACAAGGTCACAGGGGTCCGGAGATAGTCCCACAAGCTACAAGCCCAACGCTGGAAATGACTAAGGACAGGCACCGATATCCATATTCCAACTTTTGAACATGCTCGATTTATTGTTATAGTGTGTTCTGTGCATTTTCCTGTAAAAAAATGAGAGATATCAGGTGAGCATGAAAAGCTGGGATGCTTACTTTATGTTGTCCAAGCAGCCAGAGTCTGGTTTTAAAATGGCTGTATGATGGAACATTTTGTACAGGGCCACCCCAAGGAAGATCACGTTGAGCTGGAAAACAAAAGAAATACGGTCAGCAAACCAGATGCATCAGTGTTCTACTAATTTTAAATGTAATGCTAGACACCAAATACCATTCTGTCTTTGTGAGTAGGAAAAAAATGAACAAACAATAAAAGGATCAAATCAGATAAATGTTTTCATGAATACTGCAGTTTTGTTATTTTCTTGAGCTATTGTTTTTAAGCATTAGCACAGGCCTCAAGAATAAATGAAGACAGTAAGATTGTGCTGATTGCCACCTGGAAAGGGTGTCGCAGTTAAGGGTTGAAACACCCGGTGAAGATTGGGCACCGTCTGATGACATCAGCTCCGGACCCAAGGCCGCAGTCGTCCAATAGCGTGACTGCATGAGTGGGATCCTCGGATGTATTAAACCGGATTTAGTTGTTGAGTTTTAGCTATCTTGGATCTCATAGTCCTGGATCCTTGTGGCCTGACCGGTGGCGGATGACATTTCTGACATTCTGTCCCGACTGTGTATTACGCATAGGCATCGTGACATTCAGCTAATTGATTAAATGTCCCCCGCAACCAATTATCTCATCTAGAAATAGAGCACAGGGGACCGGGCTGCCGCTTCCTCCACACACGCCGTCATTCATTATAAACATTGTAAAATTTTGTGGATTTTTAATTAATTTTTGTTTCTTTTACAGGTTTTAAATATCTTGCATTTTTTTTAAAAATTCAATGAAGCAGTCAGTAATGGGATAACGAGAGAGGATCTCCAGCTCCGATGGGGATTGGGTACAGCGAAGGAAATTCTGGGGAGGGAACCGAGATCCTCTTTCGGGAGGGGGGGTGGTTCTCGGAGCGACTCAGAAGGCCGGGCCCGATCGAGGGAGGTCCGTCCCGCAGGTGGAGCCTTTGAAGCATATCGCTTTCCAAGCTAATCCCGGTCGCGACGCCCCCCTGCAGCACAAATGAAGAAGATCCGTCTGCCGCCCACCAACTAGCCCCGGGACTGGAGCACCGCGGTGCACGCCGGCCGCGGTGATAAACGAGCAGGGATCCACACGGACCCGAGGCGATTCCGGTGCCAGGATGCTGGAAGGATCGTACGCCGAGCTCAATGAGGAGCAGAGGAGGGGGGTGGGTTAATGCAGGCCTGCTCACCATAATTATCAGCGTAGCCGGACCTATGAAACTCCAGATGAAGTAGGTGTCGAGTCGGAGCCAGCACCTGCAAATATACACAAGGGAGAGCGGCTGTTCAGGTGCCCGGGAAACAGCGCAGGCATCAGTGCCGAGAATGTGACAGAGAGCAATGGAGGCCCCAGAGCCTGTCTGCAGGAGCTGGGAAATATGACACCGCTTGTTCATTTAAATGCTAAATTACAGGCGCGAGCCGTGACAGCATTATTGATTAAGCGAGCTAATTATCTCTGGGAGGCGACGGGGTAAAAGATGAGATGCCCGACCAGGATTCTTCCCCGATTCTGAGCATGTGCGAGGAGACACACGGGCACAAACACACGCGCACACACCTGCTTACACCTAGCACCTGTTATTTACATATACCAACCACCATAAATGCAGTGACTGAGTAACCTGGGTTCCTTTAATTCAGCTCTCATCACTTTAATGTTTGGCTAAATGAAAAATTAATACCTGAGACTTACACGTAACTCACACAATCACCTTTGTTCTCAGGTCTATGTGGAGCCTCACATGCATCAGGATGGCAAAGCGGATGTTAATTCATGACCTGCGGCTAAATTATTAATCATTTAATTTCCAGCACATTAGCTAGACCTGCATGCTTCGCCTCCAGAATAGCATTGTCCTGCTCTGTTGCCGTTTAAGGTGACGGGCAAGAGAAAACTGGGACAACTGAACAAACGTTTCATTTTATCCATAACTTTTAAAATATAAAACTTAGCATTTCACTAATCACTGCTAATCACTGTTTATCTCGCTGTTTTTTTAACGACAAACCTGGACTCTGAAATAGGTGGAAGAGGGATGGATTTGAAGTTGAACATTTGAAGCAAAATGGAAAGCAAGTAAAACATATTTGAATGTAACATATTCTCAGTAATATAAGAATATAAAAACACATGTGGAAATTACATACAGGAAGACGGTACACTTTGCCATTTCTAAGGGAGAGTAACCAGGCTTCTACCTACTATATCCCACAACATGCATTAAGTAACTGACCTCCTCGTTATGACTTCTGAAGATAGATCATGATGATTAAGGTGCCTTAGGATTAGATATTAAGAACAGAAGTTTCCGATAATAGTAAGGACAGAATACAGGTTTTAACACACACCTTGCCTAGTTCACTACTACGTTTTAGTCAAAGGTTATGGGTAGCAAAACAAAGAGCAGCCTTCATTTTCTGAATACATTTCTTTTATCTGGAATATGACGACTCCTTTGAGTCTGAGCTTATCTATCCAGTGTTGAGGAAACTGTCACATTATTATTTTAAACAGTGTAATTTGCATCCTTCTACAGTAAGTGCAATCCGGTTTGATCTGAGAAATGGCCTGTTTTTCCCACTGGAGGTGAGCTGTCCTTCAACTGACCTGCAAAACCCTGTGTAGCTAAATCATAACCTAAGATCTATAGCTATCACAAGTTTGAATAAAACACCTTGTTCAGATGTCATTGTGTGTCCATTTAAATTCACATCAGAAACACTGCTACACTGGTTATCTTTAAAACGGCTACAGAGCAGTTGATGGGTAGAGTCATCTAGAAAGTTCTTTGTCCTCGACGGTCTGTGCCGCTTTTCCTTGTTGGATTTGTTTTCCGGTGACTCTAAGAAGCGTCCACTGTCTGTACCAGAAAGAATGGAAATAATCTTCTTTCCAGTACAGGTAAAAGTGGTGCAGACAAGATGAAGGATGCCAAGAACCAAGCACTCTGTCACATTACATACAGTTGAATAAAAAAAGATTAAAAACTATGGGAAGAAACGAGATGACATAAAACCTGACTGCAAAGCAGAGGACAAAATTTCCTAAATGCGCTGAAGTGATGTCGGGGACTATAGCAATAAAGACACTTCTAATATTGGTCAGAGACTCAGATTACTGTAGCTTTTCTACAGTACGTGCACTAAGGCACCAGATACTTTCAATGCTGTTGCTTCAAATGGTTCCGAAAGAGAATGTGGCAGAACGAACAAAAATTAGCACAAACAGTGATACACAGAGTACCTACACGGAGATGACGATGTTACTTGATCTACGTTTCTCATGTCTGACATGAAATCTTTATCTGTAACATTCACAGATAGCAGTTCAATTCATTTAAGAGAATATTGTAATACTAATCTTCAGACAATCTGCATTCATTCAAAGAAGGAGCTTCATCAAAAGCTTGATGAAATGATCTGTGTTTTCTGTCCACTAACAGCAAATACATCCCCAGTGTTTTTATCTAGTCATCTAAAGGCATTTATATTCATAAGGGGCTTAAATTCATTTGAAAGCAAACCAATCCCTCTGAACAGCCCTTAAGCATGGAAGAGAAAACAGCACTGTGAGACTATTTAATGCAAACCTAATACACCATGACTTAACGTTATCTTTTCAAAGGTTAATAGAGTCAATAATACACTGCAAATTTCTTTCTATGATTTTTTTCCCTGTGACTATGATTGTTTATGCCCAAATCCTGTATCACTTATGTCATTTATTCCGTTCTGTTTATGTATTTGTTTGCTACAGTAGAACCTTGCATCGAACCTTGGCAACATTTTCATCTGCCCCAGAAAGCCATTCATTGGCCCCGAAACATCTAATATAAATATCCACACCAAAACAGTCCCCGTTTCTTGTAGGTAAGGCACCAATTAATTTTTATAAATGGAAGCTGGGTTTCTGCATTAAAAGGGTAAACCCACCTCCATCTCATCTGTTCATTTTTTTCCGTTGTTTACCATGGTAGCTAAATCGCCTATGCGAACCGTATTTTATGTCGCGGTCACTCTTTCTTTCCCACCATGAGGCACGGCATCCCGCAGTTCTCAGGCTCCCGTAGCACCACGGGAAAGATTTCTCATTTCTTTTTCCTAGCACCAAACATTCACGGGAAACTCCCTCTTCCCTCATCAGGACTCGCCATCTATCACAGAGCCCCAGTGTGTTGGAAGCAGGCCCGGGAAGGGTCGGGGGAGGGGGAGGGGGAAGGTACTCACACTCGGTCTGTCCCGTAGCTGCGGTAATCCACAGCGGCGGACACGGCCACAATCAACGCCGGGACGCCGTAGCCCACCAGATAGAAGTACCTCTTGCGCGAATGCTCACTCTCGAACACCTCCACTAGCATGATGTAGAGCTGCACGCCCTCCAAGAACATCCAGGTGAAAGCAGCCAGGAAGAAGAAGTGCAGGAGGGCAGCGAAGACGGCACAGGCGATCTGTCGGAGGAGGGAAAGGGGCATCGTGTTGAAATGGAAATATTCACTGCTCTCTCCCAACTCTGGAGGAAACTTCATGCTCTCATGGCATAGCAAGCACCATTAAACCAGTAGTACTACACTTTAACGAACGTGAAAAACACCCAAAATGGTCACAAATTCTGTAACGGTTGAGAATTCCATGGCCAAATGAGATTATCAACGTGGCATCGTTATGATTCATTATACCGCAAGCATTTAAATGACACAACCAAAGTGATGCCTTCATGCCAAAGATTGAGCATTTTGTTTTGTTCTTGTGGGATGAAATGGGAGGTGCGAGAGGAGGAACCAACATCATTTTTTACAGAACAGGGAGAGTCGTGTTTAATGTAGTGTAATAAGAATACCCTGTACCACTGGCTTCCCACATTTGCATGCATGTCACGCAGTTAGAGAGGCAATAACACTGATCAATGAATGAGGCGCTTGTATAATATATCAGGGTGTGCGGGTATGACAGGAGTAGCGGGTTCAGAGTTCCGGGTCAGGCTGTGCGGGTATGACAGGAGTGGTGGGTTCGGAGTTCCGGGTCAGGCTGTGCGGGTATGACA
>JAODKC010000053.1:3466110-3503622 GCA_026777985.1 Mormyrops attenuatus | reverse complement strand
CGTTCGTAAGTTCTGTGTTAAAAGATAGAACTAACGAACGACGTAGCGTTAAGAAGTCTTCGAGAAACTCACCCCAGTTCATTTTTATCATACTTTCCCATCAAAACCAAAATCTGGTGCCTTGTAGAGGAGAGGGACCCACTGTCCCAAGCACGAGGGGCATTACAGGGCACCATGAGTCATACCGTTTCTGATTCTGAAACTTTTGGGCAAATGGTTCTGGAATGGCATAAGGACGGATGACACAAAAGCCAACCATCAAACAAACCAATGTATAAAAACCACTGCTAGTGTTGTGCTTTTCTTATAGACTTTCTTGAAGTTACACACTTTATTTAAGTTTGAGTGAATATGTCTGCGCATTGATTGGTTTGAAATGGGTACTGAGACAACGGCAGAGTTTCCAAGGTATCATAACCAATCGCCTGTCCCTTGAAACACATATTTTAGTTTCAGGCCGATTTAGTGCAGAGGTATTTTAGCCAGACACTGAGAATATCGTATTGATTTTCTGTAATTACTGTTAAAATGGTTTATGTTACATTTGCTCCATTTAATCAGTGATCAGAGTTAAAAAACACAATTTAATATCAGTTACTATTTAAATAATATTTAATTATATTCTATTAAAATGTAAAAAATAATTTATAAATTGCATGCTTTTCCTTAGCAATTTAGTTCATTCATGACTTGAATCAATTTACTAGAATGGGGTACAGATTAAGTGAAGTGCAGCCGTGCCCGTGTGTGTGCATGAACCGGAAAATTAAATCAAAGGAAGGTCATATACATACCTCTTTCTTTTACATAAAAAGCTCTGGCGTCACTGCATTGTGTATAGGCCAGATAGATTGGTTGGAATCCATATCTGAGCCGTATACTCTGATTCATACAAACCTACAGTTTATGGTAATAACAGTAAGATTAACTGCACATGTTTCAAATGTGATTATGTCAACAGAACAGAGCCAAAGATGAACCTTGTGCTGATTAAAGGTAGGACCTTAAAAAGCTGCCTTTGCGTTTGAAGTGCAAATAGTTTCACCTCTATAGAGCTCTTAACCTCTTTAATAGTCCCTAACAGATAACTTGCTGGAACTGTCTCATTATCTCGCCCTGCTTGCCGAGGCCTTACAGATTATAGTCCAGACATTTTCTCTTCTACTTTCGCACTAGACCCTCGTCCAAACCATCATCATCACACCTGACTTCTCCTATTACTACTGTGCTGTCATCGCCCATGTCCCCCAGCCCTTCTCATGATCATACGATAGAGACCCTTCACCAGCTGGAACTGCTCTGAACATATATACAGTGCTAGTCAAAAGTCTGGACACATCCACTCATGGAAAGGTTTATTTGTACTAATCTCTCTTTTCCAGCTGTCCCGAAGGAGGTCCCACATATGCTGAGCTCTCATTGGCCACATTTCCTTCACTCTCTGGTCAAACTCCTCTAAAACCATTTCCGCTGTGTTTAGGTCAGGTGACCAGGTCATGTGATGTGACACTATCACTCTCCTTTGTAGGTGGCTTGGCGTGTCCAAACTATTCACTGGTACTGTATGTAACACTCTGATTCTCGCCCTCTTTTGATTGCCTTGTGACACACTAGGACCTGTGTGCACACCCACCAGTAAGGAACAGCTAGATTCACGTTTGCATTAATTAGGTACCTACAGCAGAGTGTGGCCATGATAGTTAAGCAGAGAGTCCTTAGTTCAGAAGACTGCAATGGCATAATAATCTTTAATTCATTCATCTGGGGTCAATATGGTTAAAAAATGTTGCACACAAGAACTGACACTCCAGCCAAAGCTATCCAATTAAGTGAGTGTGAACTTAACCGTGATCCGTAAAACACAACAGGTCCGGAATGAAGATGGTCCATATGACCACCGTTCTATCCTTTTATCCCACATGGACAATTTGAAGTTACACAACAAGTTCCAAAAGTAAATAAATTTGTTTCATGGGACGTGTTGGCCCCCACAGAGCCCTGACCTCAACCTCAATGAAATACTGTATATTAGCATATTACTTAATATACTATTCAATCATTCAATCAATCAATCAATCAATCAAAAGGGTTAACTTCGCAAATCTTTTCCAGGCTAAGGAAGTTAAACTTATTCATATGGTAACGAATTTCATTAGCCTACATTAGCAGAGCTGCAGAGGAAATTATTTCAAGAATTAATTTCTAAGCTATTTAAAAATAATAAAGATGAATCTTGCAATGGTTACAGCTTAATTGCCAAACAGCCAGTTTGTCCATCACACACTGAATATATTGAAAGATTCGCAAAAGCGTTATAAGATAATCATGCTATATACACCAGGGGCTTTTGACTTTCTGAACAATACAAAAATCAGATAAACAGCAGCAGCACACAGCGTCTGACCTTTAGTCACCGAGCCACTATTTTGTTTTATTTCACCGGCGTCAGATTCCTCAAGATGCGACGCGTCATCTTTGGCTGAGATGAAAGCGAGGAGTTCATTTCAGAAATGAATAAAATGAGCTGGGAATTGAGCAGAAGTCTAATTAATTCCTACGAGACAAAAAGTGCCCATGGACTGAAGACAGTGCATTGTCCAAAAATGAGATTAAACTTCTCCCATCTCATTTGCAAAATTTACCATTTCTAACTGCTACAACTAATTAAAGCGTTAAGTGCTCTGTTTATACATATATAAGTGTGCGTGTGTGTATGTGTATGTTTGTGTGTGTGTGTGTGTGTGTGTGTGTGTGTGACCAAATGTCCCCACAACGTGATGAATACCCATTTTTTTTACCTTACCTATAGGGAAAACTCTATTTTATAAAAATCTGTGACTGCAATGAAAAAACTAAAAATTCAAAAACTCTTGTATTTGTTTAGTTACTTATGGTTATGGTTAGGGCTGGGTAGGGGTTAAGGTTGTCATAGTTAGCATTAGCATTTTTCCCATAGAAATGAATGAGCGGTCCCCACAAAGATATGATTACACAACTGTGGGTGTGTGTGTTTGCATGTGTGTCTATGTGATTGCATGTGTGTGTTACATATATGTGTATGTGTATGTTTATATAACTATAAAACTGCACGATATTAATTCTTGCCACATTTGACCTTCCCCCAATTCCTTACATGCATCATGGAAAATGATAAAAACCAAAACTTTATTTTCCCACAGAGAAAAATATTTAATTCATATTCATAAATCACTACATTGCCCCATCTGTTCTCTGCAATATATCATTGTGCTATGTAAATAATTTATTTTAATGTTCTCCTTTAATATATTTATTTTTTCATATTTATTTAACATTTATGACAACACTGAGGACCACTTAATCAAAGAGCATGGAATGCCAACACATTCCATAAAACAAGTTTATTTCGTCCTGGAACTTGTTTAGTTATGCAATTTCATATGTGTGTATATCGGTGAACATATAGACGCATCAGAGTTTCTTATCCTGTCAAAAAAAGGTGATCATCTATCCATGCGCCCATCCATTGTTAATTGCTGCTGGAAGGCGTTCGTACAATAAATGCTTCTGAAGATAAATGTAACGCACTTTCAGACAGGCGTAAGTCCGCGTGCGGTACTTAAGAGAGAGTACAGAACTTTTTTTGTTGGCTCCCTCAAGAAAAATGATCAGAACGGCGGTTTGGAGGAGTTTTATGATCAATTTTCCTGAGTGGGACAGCAGCTGCCGTCGGCTGCAGAAATGTGGCGTCTCCACGGGGAACTCCCATAGAACCCCAATCCCCCCACCCTCTCCGCAAGGCACTGCTCATCCGAGTGCCAGCCGGGGCCTTGGCCTGGTGTCCGCTGACAAACAGCCACTCTGGCTCAGGCGGGCCGACCCCGTCGACCTGGGCCGACCCCGTCGACAAACCTGGGGAATGCTTCATGTGGAACGTGAGCCAATTGGGACGGGACGGGAGCCGTGATGTCATAATGACGGACACCATGATATGTCTGCGGTAGAGCGATATACACGGCTGTTGTGGGGGGGTGGAACCTGGGCTCTAGCACCCCTGGGGGAGATAGTGGCGATAACAGCACTTTCCACATAGGCTAGCTGAAAGGGGGGGGGGGGCGCTTTCTGGGAATTCACACATTGTTTTACCAGCTGTTCTCACAAAAATATGAACATATCCTACTGCAAGGAAGAAATGCATTACCAGTATGAACAAGCACTAAAAAAAACCAGCACCGTCACATTAAATGCGTGATTAAATGCGTGATTAAATGCGTGATGTTATTAAATTGCAGCATTTAAAATTCAAGCTAAAAATTTGCGCCAATAGACCAAACAGAACATGATTACTAATACGCAAATGTAATTTAAAAAGAAAAATTCCAAATCAATTCTTTATTTGCAACACTCTCAAAGGAAATATTCTTACAGGCCAAAGTTCTGCTGTTCTGAACCGTCCAGTCACGTGTAAATCTCGGTTTCTCCCAATTCTTATTTGCCCTTTTTGAGGGCTAAGAATTCAGACCCGTTTAGTTTTGCAGAATGAAGCACGTTTTGCTAAGAGCCAGGGAGAAAGGGTCCCATTTCACCCACAGCCATCCATCTCCGGAGCGGGGGGCCAGGACACCAAGAATTCAAAGTAAATCGTCTTCTTTGTGACGCACCACGATCTGAGACAATTTCTCATTGCCGCTCCATCGCAAAGCTGCTGCTGTTCAATTTTGCTACATCTTTAGATATAATAAAATAAAAATAATTTAAAAAAAAAAACACTAAAGAAGGTGCCATTCAAAATGTCTTGGTCAATCAAAGTGCTCGAGATTTGTATACCATGCCGGTCTAAGGACGGATATCAATGAAGAAGAAAAAAAAACAGAAGTGTGACAAATATTAACGGCTAATAGAGAAGCGAACATTACCTTAACCTCAACGTGGGCCATCAGGACGGCGAAGTTGGTAAGGTGGGTACAGGAGCAGGTAGTATGCGTTCTGTTGGTGCCCAGTAACCGGCAGCCTTGTGTCGACCAGTACCCTATCATCGTCCGCTTTGAGTAACTCCAGAAGGAGCAGTTTGGGTTGAAGTTCTCCTCAGAATGCTGTTATCAAAGCAATTCATGAATAATTAACATAAACGTAAAAGAGTAAGAAAAAATTCCATCAAATACTCTGTGGGACCCATGGTAGAAGCAGCATTTCAATCATAATACCAAAGTAACCTGCTAGGCTATATCAATATGACAATATACCGTGTTCACCCTCAGCACGTGTACTGCCAAAGCTCTTTTGTGCTATGAGAGGGTCCATAGGCATTTATTTAAAGGTAATTTTGACCTTTCATTATATCCTCCAGTGGTGCTACTTAACCCCCCTGAAATACAATGGCGCACTTCTTTGAAAGGGATATCGCTGCTGTAATGACAGCCATTTTTTACCTGTGGAATAGGCTCTCGCTATTTAAATTTCTTAGGATTAACAGGGAGTGAAATAGCAAGATTTATAGGCAGAAGATTTGTTAAATTTACAGCCCCGCCACCCCCAGTTCCACCAGCAACTGATAAACAGAGAAATACAGAACGTTGACGTTGCAGGCATGTCTCCGCAAACGTCCTTCCCGCATAATCAGATGCCACATGACATAGTGCATGGTTATAACCTAAAGGGTGTGTAAGGGGACTACTCCGCCGAAAGTAACGAAAAGGACCGCCAATGTATAAGCCACACAAACTCTGGACGAAGTAAAGGCGGCGCCAAGGTGATATTAATATTCCTGACCTTGCGCTCAGTGGCTCCTGTTTCATTTCATGACCATGGCGTTTCACAGCCCCCTCTTTTCTGAACTGCGGCAATTGCCATGTGTTCCGCGACTTTATTCTTGATCTTTTGGCCCAGTGATTCGGATGTACTCAGTCTAACCACTTTTTTCCATATTACTGAAATTATACTACAGTTGGAGGTGCATAACCTCATCATGACTCATCTCTCTAATAAGAATTAGAAAACAAAGCAGGGATTGCTGGCTTTCCTGGCTGTTTCAGCTATATTTGGACTGACACTATTTCTCAGTTTAATAACTAATCATCACACAATAGCTTATTTTTATTCAGATTTTACGCATATTTTTAAAACTGTTATAAGGGCTATTGTAAGAATACATGCAAAAAGAATATTATTTAACACTATTATGTTGGGCAAGCTGAACGACAATAACTTGTTTCATAATCTTCTACCTAGTAATCATATGGAAATGCCCTGGGATTGGACGTTAAAAAACTATGACTGCCGCATGACATAATTATTTGTGACAAACTCTTACTACTGGCTGAGTCGTCTTCTAAACCAGTATTTCTCTATCCAGTCCTCGGGGATTCCCAGACAGTCCACATTTTTGCTTCCGTAGGGAGCTCGGAGGGATCAGAAATGTGGGCTGTCTGGCAGGGAGCTGGGAGGGAGCAAAAATGTGGACTGTCTGGCAGGGAGCTGGGAGGGATCGAAAATGTGGACTGTCTGGCAGGGAGCTGGGAGGGATCGAAAATGTGGACTGTCTGGCAGGGAGTTGGGAGGGAGGAAAAATTTGGACTCTCTGGCAGGGAGCCGGGAGGGATTAAAAACGTGGACTGTCTGGCAGGGAGCCGGGAGGGATTAAAAACGTGGACTGTCTGGCAGGGAGCCGGGAGGGAGCAGAAACGTGGACTGTCTGGAAGGGAGCAAAAATGTGGACTGGGAATCCCCGAGACCCTGGCTGAGAGACACTGGTTTAGAAGACGACTCCGCCAGCAGTAACAGTTGAGAAACACTGATCTGAACCATCTCCTTTCCATCCACATATCCATTTGCTATATTTAGACAAAGAGCCTTGGAAGTTATTGTTTATACGGAGCTTGTCGAAGACCACATTACCAATACCTGCAGGTGCTTCACGGTGAAGACAACAGGCTCTGTCAGATACACTCTGTTGCTCTCCTTGTTAATGGCTGCAGTGATGACCGGAGAGTTGACGATGACAGAGTAGTTGGCGGCCATGGCCTCACCTCCCAGCTTCATGCTAGCGTTCTCCGTCGACAGATAAGCTCCTAGGTTCTTGTATAAAACGAAGGCCATCCGAATCTCTCCTGAGGGTAGAGAAACAAAAAGCGACACGGACTTGGGTAATGGATCACCAATCCAACCTTAAACCAGTACATGGTATATATATATATATTTTTTTATTATTATTATTGTGGTGAGCCCACTGTGAAAAGTTATCATGCCAGATACACTGGATTAACACCACTTTTTTCTTTATCATTACAGGGACACGATGATTCTGAAATAAGATGCCAAAAGGATGGCACTGATTAATTACACTAAAATAATAATAATAATAATAATAATAATTTAAAAAATCAATAAGATATATATAATTGTTTAAATTATGTTTAGTGTTACCATCACACATTTGCAAATTATGTTTCACAACGGGGTATCTATATGCTATTATGTCATTTTTTGTAGACATAAATATTAAAAAAAAACTGGATTGCGTTACGTGGTAAGATCACACAGCCCGTCATGAATGTTAGTATACAGGGTGCAATGTAACATCTGCCAATCTACAGCCCTGCTAAGATATTTGTCAAAAAAAAAAACAATTACCAAGATGGCAGTATTCTGTCTATATATACAGCATTATACACACACACACACAAATGAAGTGTGCTTCAGAATGTTGCTAATCAAACGAATTGCTCGTTCCCTTTTCAGTGAGACTCTCGATGCTAGGTGACATTTGACTGCTGAATTACCCATGTTCTCTTACGCTATGGTTCCCCACAGCCTAATGTTTTTTGTTAAAAGTATATGTTTCAAGCCTGAGCAATTTAATATTTCTATGTTTAACTTCCGCAAAATGACATCGTGACTTCCTGTTGGATAAAAAAAAAGCAATATTTGCTCTCGATTCTCATGTAAATGATCCTTTCAGCGGGACTCTGTATGAGGTCTCACGCTGGGGCCCAGGCAGGGCCGTCAGGGGGCTGTGAAGCGGCTTCTGCACTGCATACAGAAAAGCCTCAAACTGGCTGGAATTAGAGCGTCCCCCAATCGCATTCAACTTCCATTTTGCAGTGGTGTGAAATCCACTCCCTAGGACAGGCACATATCGACAGGATAAACAAAACAAAATGAAAGGAACTTAAATACTTAATCGTTGGTATATACTGACCTACCGAAACGTTGGTGTTTGATATCGGCAGTTACAGCTCTTTTTCCCCGAGACACTGTGATAATTAAATCGATTTTCTAGAACGGCTGAAAACCCGAGACATTTACTAAAACTTACCATTCTTTCCATGTTGCTTTAAGGTGCTCGCAGACAATCGAATCGAGTTCCCATGTCCTTCAGACTGAGGGAATCTCAAGTCCATCAAGTGTCCGTCTGTGCTCAATCTTGCCACTTCCAGCTCTACATAACAGTTCAGAAGATGTTACTGCTCTGTTTTAAAATTTTCCCACAAACCCACTCACCTCTAGTGTTTCTGCACCCCCGAGTGTTTCCCAGGTACCCATAACCCCCCTACATTTGCGCTAACTGCCTGTCAAGATGGGACGCTTTTCATTTTACACATTCATTCAATCTGACACCTACTGGAGCAGCTCAGTCTCAGTTGGGCACATCTAGAACAAACAACCTTTTAGGTAGAAGTCTGCTTTGTTAACAGCGGCACTACCTGATAGCTCTTGAGGCATGATTCAGACACCATGAAGACCATGTTTGGCAATTCAGTAGAAGTAAATATTAATGCAGTTTAGATACCTCTGAAGAGTTAAATCCATTGTGTTGCCCATGAAGGAGAGAGTCAATAAGTTATAAAGAGGCCTTTATAGCCACTGATGGGAGACACAATTCTCACAAGATGGATGCTCGTGTCATTAGACTTTGAGTATGTTTCACAGCTGATTTACACCATAAAAAAATTTATAGTGGTATTTAGACAAGTCGTCAGACAAACAAGAGTAAGATCCAAAGGTACAAAACTGAGCTTTGTAGAATTATGCGTTAGATTTTATCCACGTTTGGAAGCAGGCTGAAATAACAATGTAGCCACTAAGGAATCCATAAGTAGAACTAGCTGCAGAATTCTGAGATACGAGCAGCAACTCAAGATCTGTTTATAGATACAACATAGTCTCAGGTTTATTAAATATTCATTTCATATTTATCATACTTAGCAGGTTTCGACATTATATAATTCTGCTGTCGAAACCCCATGTTTCATCGTTGATAGTTTTGGATATACTTGCTTTAGGAAACTGCAAAGAGAGGGAGAGAGAGAGAAAGAGAGAGAGAGAGAGAGAATCGCAGAGAGTCTCTGGGGAACTTAGTGTTCCAGAAACGGGTTCCAAAGCAGTGCAGAATAGAAGGAGTGTAGGGAGGTTTGGCACGAAAACATTAGCAATAGCTTATTATCCTCAGTGGAGAAATGAAGGGTGTGGAGTCGTCCATGACAGTGAGCCCTGTTAAAAACTAAGGTGCATCATTAACATGCGGAATGGGGGGAAAAAGGCTCTCGAATATCAGCACAGATAAAACTGAGAATACTTTCAAACTGGCAGGAAAACGCATGCATGTGCGCACACACACACACAGATATTCCATAAAACAATGCTCACTCTCAATTTGCAGTGCTCTGTAAACAGAAAAAAACTACATAAACATTGTATTTAGGACACACTTTTCCCAAGGTAGAGGTTCAGTGATCTAAATAGTTTTAAATAAAAACAATCCAGAAAGAAATTTTAAACATGCATAAACTTAGCAACACACTGGCCCACAGATCATTCTGAGAATAGATGTTACTGTATTACACACCCAGTTCTTGTTATATGCAGTGGCTGTAAAAGTATTCGATTCCTTAACTAGCTTCACTGAATTCTAAATCCTACATTGAAATTTAGTTCATATTTTTATTTCAAAGCAGCAAAACCAAAAATTAATGCGGCATTACTTTAAAAAGCTGTTTGTTCAAGTATTCTGCGCCCACATTTAAATTTTTTGCAGAGCCTCCTTTTGCAGCTATAACAGCTATTCTTTTGGAAAGTAAGTATGAAGCAAACTTTGCAAACTACTCCGGAGTCATTGTCTCTCATTTTTTTTCCCAGGCAGAATTGCTCCAGGTTGTTCCGGCTGTGAAGATCATGCACCACAGATCCTCATCTGAAATCAGGGCTTTGACTCAGCCATTCTAAGACTTTCAATTTTATGTTTTCAAACCACTCCAATATAACTCAGCCCTTGTGTTTGGGGATACTGGGCCGCTGAAAGACGCACTTATGTTGCTAAGCTTTAGTTTTTTGGCATAGCAGCGTAGTAAAAGAAATCTTCCTGCAGTATTTCAGTCCATGCTAATAAAAAAGCTGCCCCCAACGCATAATAGCCCCCCCAGTCTATATATCACTGTTGGCATTTCTGAAATGGGGAGAGTGCCAGATTTGTGTCCCAAGTATTGCTTTAAATTTTGGCTTAAAAGCTCTGTCTTGGTTTCACTTGACCAATAATCTTTTCACAAATAGCAAATGGGTCACCAATACATATGACTTTACATACCTTGTTGAGTCAGTACTTTTCTTGTACAACACTCCCATACAGATCAGTGTTATATGGAAGTCTTGATAAGATTGACTGGAGAACCTTTGTTCTCGGCTACTGAACCTCAGCTCCTTCAAAGGTATCACTGACCTCTCTATGGCTTTTCTCACAGGTCTCTGGCTTATTCTTGCTAAGTGTTTCGAGAGACGACCATTTCTAGGCAGCAGATAGGTCGTTTGATCTAACATCAAGTTCCTGACAACTGAAGCAACAGTGACTACTGGGTAGGGTGACCAGATAATCCATGTCAGAGAGGACACTTTGAGTTAGGACAGGATTTGTAAATTATCATTTCAATTAAAACAATCTGGATTTCACTTAAGCACTAAGTTCTTGCTGTGTACTGATTGGTCTCCTTTAATCATGCATGTGCCACTAATGTTAATCTGAAACAGCTGGATGAGTCTTTCAATCAAGGAAACGAAACAATCAAAGCTGAAGAAGAACTGAACTATTCAGTCAAGCACAGGAGCCTTTCAGTTTTAAAGTAGTTTGTAAAACCTGAAGTAGCTTGAAGTGTCCTCAATGACATGGATTATCTGGTCACCCTACTACTGGGCCAACATCTAAATCTATGGCTGTTGTTCTGTGCCCTTTTCCCTAATTTCTGCATTTAAGACACTTTGGCTCTAACTTTCCTGGATCGCCATTTAGTTTTAAGATTCACTACTACCCTTCAGAATCATAGTCTAAAAATGACTCCTTAACTGTGGACTTCTCATCCAGAAAATGTGGCTTTTTAATGATTTTTAGGTGAAGGCCAATTAGGCTAAGCAATTGTGTCCGTGTCAGGAAAATCCTTTTACACCAGTGCCAACTCAAAGCTTCCAAAACACAGCATATTTTATTTTTTTCCTAAAGACTATGTTCTTAAACAGTAACACAATGTCATACAAAAATAATTAATTCAGATTTTCGGTGTTTTGAAATAAAAATATTTGAACAAAAAATTCTACATCGAAATACATTTCAAAGTAGTACTTCTAATTCAGTAAAATAACAGAACAGGTCACGGGTCTGATACTTTTAAGGTTCTATGTTCTGAGTATATTAAAAACATCTCCTGAAATTGTCTGTAGTTATACAAACACATTTGTATGTAATGCAAATCTGACAAACTGAAGGACGATAGAGAACAAATTAGCATGTCTCTTTTGTAATTAACTGACTTGTAACTTTAATAAACTTTAAAAAAATGCGGTAACACTTTACTTAAGGGGGCACAAATAATGTAGAAATACACTCTAACTTAATGTATTAATTATTCAGAAAGTAAGTGTTAGTTACATACTGATCCCATGTTAATCATTAATCAATCACATAGGTTCATGTATTTTATGCAGTTACTATTTGTTTATGAGTAGTAACTGAGTTGCTAAGTTACAAAAAGTGTTACAAAAAAGAGTTTTATCAGAGTAGACAACAAACTCACAGGATCTCACTGCAATAAGTGTTTCAATTTAAACTGCTAATAATAAATACAATTTAAATAAATAAATGTAATAAATAAAATATGAGATAGTTGTGGAGTTTGCAGGACATCACTTTGGGCATTTGGAGTAACATAAATAATTTAAATAAAAATATTCATTTGCTTTTTAGCATTTTAGTGTCACACAGTGAAAATAATTTGCGCATTCTTCTTTTACAAAGGGCACTTCCATCATTTAAAAGTAAATCAGTGAATAATCAGAGGAAAGTGTGACTATGTGACTATACCAAACATTACATCCTGTGTGCTAATAAAAGTTTATGATGATGATTATATAACTGCTGGTGATAATCAACAGCGCCAATTAAAACCAGTCGCTCGTTCAGCTGAACAGATACAGGCACAAACTGGCTTTAATCAAAAACGAACATTTCCAAAAATGGCAAACCTTGCCTCTGTGTATCCACGACTACTGACTGTTCCGTGAGAAGGTTATCTGTCTCTACTTACGGATGTTCTCTGTGCTCTCCTGCACAATGTCTGTCTTGAGCAGGTTGTCTGCCAGCATGAAGGCGCCCTCTTCCACCGTGTCGAGGAGCATGGTGGCAGCTCTCAGCTGATCGATGGCAGAGAGTTCCCTCCAGGCCGCCTGGGCCTGGGGTTGCAGCAGATTATTAACTGTCTCCACCATGGCCTGCATGAAAGGAAAAATTTTAGGTGGCGCACTCACTCAGGCCGAATGGAAGGATTAAGAACGTGCAATTTCCTAAATTACACAAACGGCACTAAAGTGTGCTGAATGATGCTGCTTGCTTGATGTTTGATTTCAGATTTATCAGATTAGATCTCTAATTTCAAACTGAATTCCTTCGTTCGGCATATGTATTTGAAGTCAGCGTGTTTGATTTGAATGATTTATGAAGCTCTTTCGTTCGTTTTGATTTCTGTGATGTCGACTAAACAAATACAAATGATACATTTCTCCCCTTCTGCCCTGATGATTTTGATAATATAGAATGTGCAGCAATAGCATGATGCAGGGAAAGCTGTAGCCCAATGCTCGGACTTGTGGAGAAAGTTCAGAAAAACTTCTTGATGGCCATGTTCTATACAGGCCGTAATCAGCCCATAAATCTGATATTTCTGAAGAGCTGCTGAGAACCTCTTTTCTATTCACATGCTTGAAACGACAGTGAGTCAGAAGCCTGATAAGATAGCCTGATAGTACAATTCCAAGATGGGCCTTCACAAACTCACTAGAACAAAGGACGCTACAGCGGATACTCAGAAATCCCTTGTGTTCATTGTCCTGCAGCCTGTAAATGCAACTCATTGTCACGCCAGTTCAAACCCCTTTCAAAACCACGAAGGAACACCAAAGCCGGGCCTTTTAACGTTATGATGCCAGACAGGGTAATTGGCATTCGCAGTATTTCATTATACTGACATAAGTCTGTGTTTACTTTACGAATTATACAAAAACTGAGTACAATGTCTAGGCTTCTGAAATGTATCATTTTTGTCGTTTTTGTTTCAAAGGGGCCCAGAGTGCATTTTCAAATGATAGGCTATCGCATAGCAAAGCATCCAGAAAGTTTAGCTGTACAAAATTAAAATTATCTAAGACCAAAAACAAGCCATGGGCCATCCCAGCACCTATATGACTGCAAAGCCCCTAATATTGCACTTTATTGAAATGCCTGAGGGATTAACACTATAGTTGCATTCTGTCTTGATCAGTGAATTCTAAATGGGGTTGAGTATCTCAGCACAAAGGGGTAGCCAAGTTCCAGAATGCGAAGTGCCTGCCATTAGAGCCCATTCATAAAAATCAAACTAATTTAGACTCCAAAGGAATGGCGTGTGACGTTTATAGCTGTGACCCTCATAGTTCTGTGGGCATTAAAAGCAGATTTACACTGATGTCTTTTTAAAGAGATCTTTTTACGATTCTTAGATATAAGCTTGTATACATCCGGCATACACAATTTACGGAAATTGTTTGTGACTGCATGAATGAATGTGAGTATGTGTGTCCAGGGTGTACCCTCCGTGTATACCAGTATGTCAGATCAGTTATTCATTAAGACACAGTATTGGATGCAAGTTGACAACAGCAAATCGGAGGCAAATTCCCACAACCTTTAAACTGAAGGCAACCTTACAGATCCATACGATACACTTTTAAGGCAATTAAACACTGCGTGTTGGAGGTCTACCTGTATTTTCAGGAATCAATATGGTCCACGCAAACTGACCTCGTATGGCACAGTGCAGCATGTAATGTGGACCACATTAAAGAAAGGTACAGAAATAGCTCGCATCACAGGACTTGCCTAGAAATTGATTTTGCCCAAGTAAATATCAGCTAAATACCCAAGTGTACCCGTGGTACAAATTGAGATATTAAATCCAGTGTTATAACACTTAGAAAAACAGTAATAAATTGCTTCTACTAAAAATATAATTACTTACAGGCGCATTCGTATGAGGAGCCTGGGGTGATGAATTTTGTTCTTAATTAAACTCAGGGAAGTATCGGGGGGGGGGCAGCTATATTTACATCAGCGTGATCTCTGCCCTAATGTAAATATCACAGGATTCATGATTCCGAGGAAGCTCAGAGGCTTCAGGAGAACCTGCGGCCTGCGCATCGCAGCTCTGCCTTGAAACAACACCTTTGCCATTTGTTTACTTTTGATTTACCGTACATATCTCACCACCGGTGGACCACAGGAAAGACGGCTGCTGACAGCAGTCGGCGTTAAGGACAGCTCTGATCAGACTAGCCCAGAGAGGTTAGTAGGTGATTAATATGCATTCCATTTTAGTTCCTAGATCTTTGGCTGAAGGTCAGTGAGGACGGCATAGGAGATGCGACCCCCCCCTTCCCCAAAGCCAGGGGGTAGATCAAATTGCACCGGGTGACCTAATTCTAACCGTTCCATGCATGTCTGCTTTTTTCTTCTTCACTTATACCGCAGTTCTTTTTTTACACTATTCAGTAGGAATCAGTAACCATCTGTTTTACTATCTGGAAACGATCACTATTGTTGATATTTTACCTGTTTTATTATACATTATAACATTATTGCATCTAATAATTTATGGTGAGATCTTGCAACCAGGCATGATGCTTAACTTGGCTGATAAAATAGCAAGTCGAATGTAACAGAAATGTAGGTGGACCTCTCATGAATATTTCAAATAACTATAGCTGGTGCAATGCATATCATAGTAGCTGTACATATCTCCAAAGCATATATCGATTTATATTACATAAGTTGAAAAAAAAAATATATACAGTGGCAGATGGCAAAGGGAAAGCAAAATTTCCCCGGAATATCTCACATAATTAAATGAATACGGGCGCTATTCTGTGGTGTGGCCCACAGGAGTACGTGAAAAGACAAACGCGAAAAAGGGAAATGTTTCAATGTGTACGATATTAGCAAGTATAATCATTTCTCAAGATTAATTGCAAGAGGAAGAATCAGAAATTATCTCAGAAATCGTTAGAATGCAAAGTTTCCAAAACATTTCATATACCGTGGTAAGTGTGTGCCTCTTAATGCCTTAAATTGGGTTAAATGCGTAAAGACTCGGTTAAACTGTAATCCCGACGTGTAAACAGAACAGTCGGTAAGGCAGGAACTGGTCGAATTGAACCGCAAAATGTACTTGACTTGCAAATGAGATGTGTGCCTTGCAGGGCATGGCGTTCGGCGGAGGATCCACGAAGGCCGTTAGCGGTATGGTAAACAGAGGCTGCCGCTAACTAAGGCTTGCAAAAAGACATGTCTACGGGGAAAGATCTAGAAGAAAGGAAACAGACTCCTACGCAGCCGAGCTAATAGACTGCTGGGCATGTGCACGCGATGATCCATTTAAACAACTACACGGGTGGAGTTGGTGTTCATAACAATCAGTCCTGGGTGGATTTCGCGTAGAAAAGATATCAGTCAGACAATGTCTGTGATGCCACAAAGAGCAAGACACATTATTTCTGCGCCTGGAACTTTTTCACGAACAAACAATATACGTGAGATATTAAACCAGAACAACAGATAGCTCAAAATGGTTACCAAAACAGTCCTTCACACCAACTGCAAACTGCAGCTAACTGTATAAATGGTTTTGAATCCCATGAGTTTAAAACCATGATATGTACAAGTCCCTTTCAGGGGAAGAAAAAAAGGAAAACAAAACAATATAGTAATAATCACGGCTTAGAAGATTAGCAAAAAAAAAATGCTTCAAAAGTATCTGAAAATATACCCATCCTGTTTTTATCTTTTACTTGAATGGTTTTCTCACTCTAATCCCATGTAATGTCCTCAATTCATCTTATAAGAGTAAGGAAATCCATGTGTAGCTATTCAAAGGGCATAATTAGGAGGTTCAAAATGAATAATGTTACTCGTTTTACTCATTTTTGCTACTTAACTTTACTGGGTGGTTCTGGGGCCCACTGTGTAGTGCTATGTCCTGCGGGACTATGGGTTTTGGTGCTGTGCTGGGTCTGTTGACTTGGAGGCTGTGCATTCTCCCGTTCAGGGTGCAACAGTTTTTCGGAATAGCCCCAGCATCCAAAAGCTGTGGACAGTTTTCTCTAACTTGCCCTTAATGGGTGTGCCTTTTCAGGCTTTTGCTCCAGCCTTGCAACAACCCTTCACTGGATTAGAGGTTATGGAAAACAGACGAATTCGAATTTGTTGTGAAGTATCGGTAATCAGCACAACGCGAAAGTAAATGCTTGTGGACCAGACAAATAACCTCCGACGTAGAAACTGATGTCGGATCTCACCCAATCACCACGGCTGCAAAATTGTAAACAGCAGTTCACGCATTTTAGTGGTGGAAGCAATTCCCATACATGCTCACTTGTTTCTTGAAAACATCAGGTCGGCCTGGTACAACATAAACAGCGAACAGACACGTACGGAGAGTTTGTTTGTCGCAAAAGGAAACGGGGGAACAATCAATCATGTTGACTCAGAAACGATTTACTCGCCTATGCAGAATGATCCTCCGTTATGAAGACCACGAAGGTGTCAGAACACCTAAGGTAAACTCACAGTCTGTGCATGTCATGTTTAAAGTGTAATGTTGCCTCTAAGTTAGGGCTGCACGACATCACATTGCGATAACAGGTCGCAATATTTGAAATATTTGCACTTAATATTGCAATGTTTATAATACAAAAAAGCAGGTGAAGTTTACTCAAAATAAACTATAGTCAAATAGAACCCAGTATTATATGCAAACAGCGTGTCAAATAAGTTGTTGGGTGTTGCCAGATAGCGTGATGACGATGCTGAAATGATATATCGCGTTGTCCTACTCCAAGCACTTCTGATGTTTCTTAAATTTGTAAATTTTATTTAGATGAAAGACAGGAAAGACAAGTCAATGTTATCCTCCTGTTCTGGCCCAGTTCCATTGTGGGCGAGTCTGGCCGACTCAATCATATGCTGTGCTGACCCTGTCATAGTCAACACCGCCTCGCCCATAGATAATCCTGTGGTCCATCCATTTCAAAGCTGAAGCTGGTGCTGGTCTTGGTCAATAAGACAGCATCATGACCGTACTTCAGTTTGAACTTCTGACATCAAGGGACATTTTAATGGTGAAATCCACAACTGGAAATCTCAAGCAGTCAGATCTTCATCAGTCCTCATGGCCTTTCCTAACTCACCTCGACTTGACTCATCATAAGAAGTTATCACTTCCCATCATGGCTGGTGGCGGCCCGGACAGTACATCCAGATGCGATTCCACACCTAACCATTAACTTGACCCAAAATACTGTTCTATGTTGATACACCACCTTTTGGCTAGTGGATCCAGCTTTTGGCGAGCAGAGACACTGTCTGAAATCCTCCCCTTGCTCTTCGTAGAGGGATCTGAGTGATATAAAAGCCTTTTTTGTCGTCTGACGCGGGGGGCTGAGGAGGGCGGCTTGCGCACCGCGATCAATCATTCTGCCCCAATTGCGCTGGGAGGAAGAGCGGGGACTGCAAACCGCATCCGCTGGCGGCTGGCTCTGTTCGGCGCGATAACGATCATATTAATTGCGATGCCGAGCTGGCCGGCGGTAAACGTGGGCACGCGGCTGACCAGCTCAACCCCGCTTGTGGATGCAGAAAACAAGAGGGAGAGAACGCCTTTAGTTCTTCAAAGGGGAGGCTGTGAGACACGGGGAGAACGCGTGGGTGAACTCATATGGGGTCACCCAGGAGGGTGCCAGACAGGAAAGTAAATTGAGCATCACCGAGTTTCACTGAGGCTTGGGGGAAATCCTTCATTAAGACTGCATTAGGCTACTACAAAAGGACCTCCCCTGGAAGAGAGGCCCAGGCTGTGAATGAACCTTTAAAGAACACCTAACAACAATGAAAAAAGAAATAACTGCACACAAATTCATGGATAACGTTCAAAAAATAAACAACAAACACTATAAATAATGTCACTAACATTGTGGTACGTAATCCATCAAAAAGCCTCATCTTGACTCTAATATTCTCATATTACTGTCGGTGTAACATTGTACCAGCTTGTAGGATATTAACACATGGATCGTTAATTGGGTCATTGAATATTGTGTTTAATAACAATACTGACAAAATATGAATTACTTGTTTAATGGGGAGAAGCAACTGAATGATTTATTTATGATTTATTTCTCATACATAACCATTATTAATGCTTACGTGTGATGTATTTTTTCATCTTCAATTGATAAATAAATATGATGAATAGCCATGTCCGAACTCATTGGAAGATAATATGTTTGGCAGCAGTATTCAGCACGATACGTCAAGCTAGCTGAAATGCGTTAGCGTCAAGCAAAAACTATACCTTCGGCACATGGCCCTGTCTGACCATGGGAAACGGGACCATTACCGCACTCATAATCATATCAGGTGCAAAATGAAAATCACAAGGCATGCGTGGAGCAATTAATCTACAAATGACGTCAATAAATAGTGATTATTTAGTGGTCTAGATCTAATGAAAAACACTCATACATTGAACATTATAAATAAATAACGTAGAAATAAATATAAAATAGCAGAGCAATTACAGCTTTAAGGAGCAATTTCAACAGATCCTTTTTTGACAGATGATAATGGCGGGGGGACAAAGCATGCGTTCACGACCACTGGGCTACACCAACATTCGCAAATTGAAAATTTCAGTGGGGGTACCTGTACGAAAAATCGGCAGGAGCGTTCCCGTTTCTGCAGCTGAAACCGAAAACAATTCATTAGCACCATGAGAGGCGAGGCGGCGGGGGCAGACGGCGGACATCGGCGGCCGCGGCCGTTCACTAACGTGCTCCGTGTTTGCATGTGATTTGAGAACATAGCAGGTCATTTTATTTGTTGTTTTGTTGATGGGATAGCTAGACACAGGCACACAGAGACCTGCAGACGTTTTGTTCTGATATGAATAGGTAAGTACCTGTGTTTGTTCTGGAGACTCAAATGAAAAAATAAACAGTGATTTGTCGGCCTCGTGAGGATCTCGACATTAATCCTCCATACTCTCGATTTGCCTTAATGTGTCCCATCCTGATACACAAGCACTCATTTCAAGCTGCATTCAACTGATCAGGAAGCTGCACCATTAACGTTGCCGGGCCTTTGATCATGAAAGTGGTGCAGATCTCGTCATTGACAGTCTCAATCTGGGCTTTGTCTGAAAGCGCAGTGTACTGTGCACATTATCAAAGGAATCTTTAATTCAGCTGCCTCTTAGCGGAGGGTATTGAAATAATCGAGCTCAAAAGTAATGCGGCTTACAGGGACTCGATGCCAAACAGGATATGAGGAAATAGAAAAAAAAAAAACAGGAAGCAGGAACAGAAATTGCTCACGGTGAATCATTTTAATGCCGTGTCCTGTGGCAGAATTCGGCAGGGGCTAACCAAATCCCAGGAAGAGATAATCTCAAAGAATACCATGTGACTTTTCATGGAAGATGAACACCGTTTATAATGTGCTTACACAAAACAGCTCCTGGTACTTCCATAGTCTTTTATAAAACCATTTGTTTATGCTGTGTATTACAGGACTTCAAGAATAACGTGTATCTTTAATAATAATAATTATTATTATTGTTATTGTTACATTTGCAGCACATATGTAACAGTTATGTATGCATTATTTGTATGACTGTTTGTGTCATTCAGGAATCCTATAAGATATCCCATTAAGCCATCATAGAGTATTCTGGCATAAAATCAACGTTTATTTTTAGCCCCTAACTGAAGCTCACTGAGTGGCACTAAGGGAGCAGTGAGCTTATGGGTGAGAAAAGCAAGGCTGCTCGTTCAGAGTCCAGTGCACAGCGACGTCAACGTTGGCCCCGACTCACTGACGCGTGTCTCTGATTCTCACGGCCCTGTGCTCTTGCTGGCAATTTAGCGTTTACAGTCCCAGGCTAGTGCTGGGGGAAAATGGCCTTAAACACTGGGAGGGGTGGCATTAGATAGAGATTCCATTCTTGAAAATAGATTTGCCGGACCCGGGACTCTCCATCTGACTCTCAGAGCTCGCAGCGGTGAAAACCAAGATGAGATCCAGGAGTCGCCACTTTGGTAACGGCGATGTCCCTCTAATGCCGCAAGGCTGGAAATTAATATCTATTAATCACCGCATTTGATGGATACAGAGGGACAGGGGACTGAGATCAGATTTTCACCATGCCGTGTAATCGTTCGTTGTGCAATATGCTCACATCCGCTCTGAAGAATTGACATTAAATCTCAAAGGGAACATCTGGTTGCGGGAATAAAATAAAGTTTGAAAAGATATTTTAAAAACAGGTGTCTACATTCCAGTACAAGTGAAGCCGTCCAAGTTTTAATGGCTGACATTTTGGATTTCACTGATGTTTGTTTCTCATCAGCAGCGCTGTGAAATGAATGCATTACGCTAACTTTACTGCCTGGGTGCCCTGCATGCAGCCAGCAGCGAACTCTGAGTAATTTACTTTGCACTACAAACTGCAGTACTGTATCTCGCATTTCTGGGCACTTGCCACTAGCATGTGTAAATATAGCAAAAGACGGAATTGAAAATAAAAAACGTAACTGACAGCCCTCTGCAAATCTGCGTGAGATGTTTCGCATTGCAGGTGGCACCGGAGTTAAGGTCAGGCTTGAAGAAGACGTTGTATGTCTTTTTCATTTTTGACTCTCCAACGTATTTTTGGCAGAGGCTGTCACGAAGCACATCGAACCCTTTGTTGCCCATAAACCTGACAGGCAGTGTTCTTTCATCTGTAGTGCAGGATTTAAACAAATATACTTGTTTCCCTGGCGACAGGATAATCCTCACACACAATCTGAGCGCTACGGATTCTAACAATACCCACGACGTCCGAAGGACCCCCAGCTTCTTTGTGGTACTTCAAGCGATCTGTGTCACCCACAATTTATTTACAGATTAGCTATTGAGGGTGACTGACCAAGGATCTGGTTCTGGCCTAAAAATGATCAGTCTCGGTCTAAAACTCCTACGATAAACACCTTATACGGCTGATATTAGGCGGGTCAGGGCCATTTTCTTAATGTGTACAAATGATTAAACTTTGGGGTATCATATGACCCACTGAGCATTAACACCCAGCCAAATAATCTGATAAACAGATGAGCTCATTACTATCCCTCCTGAAGCTAGATTTCCAGATTACTTTGAGTCAGGAATTGCATATTTCTTTATTTTTATCGGAGTAATTTTCAAAACATATTAAATAAGGGGAAATGATTGCCAAGGTTTCTTTTGTGTGAAATTAGCTATATATATATATATACGCAAACACACATACACCACCCACACGTATGCATACACATACACACACATTTTATATATGTGTGTGTGTGTGTGTGTGTGTGTGTGTGTATAAACACCTCAATTTCCTTCATGTTTAAAGGAATTATTAAGTAATAAATGCCCTTTACGTCGGCGCGCATATGCTATGCCATTTTTGGTGTGGAAGAAATAAATAAATAAGAAACCTGGAACAGAAAGCAGATGTTACCTAGACTGGACGGGCAAGGTTAGGCAGCAGGCAGCTGTCTCCAGGTGCAAGTGGGCCCTACCTTGTTCAAGCTGCGAGCCGCGCTGTCCTTTCCCCCGGGGGTGAGGTTACGGAGCTGGACGTCCAGCAGGTCCACCAGCTGGCCCATGGCCTTGACCACATACAAGATGTCCCCCGGGTGGATGTGGCTCTTCGTCTGCTCTGAGAGCTCCCGGGCGATGATGGCGGCCGTCTCCCCTATCCTCATCTTGCCAGTGACAGGAGACACAAAGGCATGTTAAGCCCCGTGAGAAGCGTCCACCTTCAGATCGAAACGTCCCAGACACAGCAACGATTTTTTTTTCTGGGACTGTCAGAATGTTAGACAGCAACAGACTGGATACATGAAGATAAAGCAGGAATTATGCTGGACTAATTTTAGAGTCAAATGGGTCTGAACTTCCCTGTCATAAAAAATAGGTCTATAAAATAGGTCCCGAGCCAAAACAAGTTTTATGCATTTTTGCCGTCTATAATTTGTGGCACAGTTGTTAGCACTCTTGCCTTACACCTCTGGGACCCTGATTTTAGTGTCTGCCATGGTTCCTTGTGTGTGGATTTTGCATGTTCTTCCCGTGTTGCCGTGGGATTTCCTCCAGATACTCTGGTTTCCCCCCACAGTTCAAAAAGGTTAATTGGAGTTACGAAATTGCCTATAGTGTGGCATGTGATGAGGTACCCCATCCTGGGTTATTCCCTGCCTTGTGCCCATAGCCTCCAGACCCCCCATGACCATGAATGGAACAAGCAGGTACTGAAAATGGGTGGATACCATTTGCCCCCACCTACTGTAGCAGATTCCTGGAATTATCCGAATTTTATGCAAAACAAATCAAGGGATATAATGAATTCTTGTCTTGAAATTCAGTTAAGTTCATTATAAATGGTAACACAGCTATTATTTTCTTTTTTAATTAGTCAATTGTCCTTGATTCCCTTTTTCATAGATTATTATGTTATTTGTTGTTTTAAATTGCAATGCATTTATCTGCCAAAAAGAATTTCTAATAACTCGGAGCATGCGAAAAAGTCTCATAAAGGTAGTGAAAAACTGTAGATGAACAACATGAGTTTGCATATATTTATAAAGACAATTTTTATAGTAGCCATCAAAATTAGAAAACAAGTGACATTTTGTAATTTACAAAGTCACTGCTTATCTGAATTCGCAGTTACCTATGAATTGAAGCTATGTATTTTTATGGCATTTTCTCAGTGAAAACGGTTTCATATCACAAAATAAAAGTTTGCAGCTTCTCAATCAGTGTAAACAAAACCCAGACAAGTGTTCTTCTTTATGGGAGTTTTCATGCATTTTCTTGACCCAGTAACAAACGTGGGATTATTGTATCGTTGTCATACGAATGACGCTATTTGCAAATAGGTCGGCGATCAGCGCTGCTTCGAGACTGAGACACTCGGGTCAGTTGGTCTTGTTGTTTTTATTCTCCTTACAAAGCTCTAAAAACATATTTAATTTCTACCTGTATATATTTGAAAATGAGACCGTTCAAGGTTTCTGTGGGTGTTTTTAAAATAATTCTATGACAAAAACATGCAGAGTTTTTTTTTAAACGGCTTGGCGAGATTTCAGTTTGGTCCCACGGGCGGGGCCGCCTACTCCAAACGGTTACATTTGTTACATTGGAATCATCTTTGATGGCATGTGATGTAATGTTGTGAAAACTGCTGAATGGAGTGATTCTCAAATACCTTTGACACTCAGTGAAAGCATAATTACTGAGTAAGCACTTGTACTGATTAGTCAGAGGGCAGGGTTAAGCTGCCCCTTCACTGCAATAGCAAGATAAGCACCAGCTTAATTCAACTTACTTAAGTTTGGGTTTGTTACCATTTTCCCGTTAAGGACTGTAATTGGGTCCTGTGAAAATGAGTACGCTGACCTCACAAACACCACTGACAGTCATTGTAATTAGAAAGCACATTTAATTTGACTAATGTGCCTGTCACTTTCATTCACTGTATTTTCAGACCATAAAAGATCCTTAATGGTTCATTCATAAATAAATAAATACATAGATAATACTGATTAACAATAAATCATGGAATGTAAAAACCAACTACTACTATTACTACAGCTACTACTACTATGACTACTACTGTAACTACTACCACAACTACTACTACTACTACTATGGCTACTACTACTACAACTACTAGTACAACAACTACTACTACTACTACAGCTATTACTACTACAACTACTACTACAAAAATAACAACTACTACTATTACTACTACTACAACTATTACTACTACTACACTAATAATAAATCATCATCATCATCATCATCTCCTTCCCTACTCTGACCAGGATAAGCAAATGGATGGATCAAAAATATTCATTTATCTTTCCTAAAACAGTCTCAGTTTTGAAAATTATGAATACAAGATTACGAATACTGTTTGCTGGTTACTTCACTTTTGTTTGTTAATTAGAAGAAGACTTCACTGCATCATATGCCTCATAATGTAATCCTATTACAATAGGCATCTGTAATGCATTGTGTTTCATTGCTAAACAAAAGAGGTTCAAGAGCACTGCTTGAATAATGAACACTAATGAACATTTCACGATTCTATGAGTAAAATATTACTCAGTTCACAACTAAGTGATTCAGTGTTTTTCCCAAAGACGAGATCAAACCAGAAAGAACGCGAAATAAGGATTTGCTCGTTGTCGCTGGCAGAGGCCCTTGTCCCATGATTTTTTTTATTTTCAAACTTTTTATTTCAAAAAAGAGTTGACATTGGGTTGAGCAGGCCCATCCTTTCATCCATGTTCTGTAACCGCTTATCCGATTCAGGGTTCCAGGGGGTCCAGAGCCGATCCCAGAGGCAGGGAACAACCCAGGACGGGGCGCCAACCCATCGCAGGGCACACTCACACACCATTCACTCACACATGCATACCCAGAGGCAATTTTGTAACTCCAATTAACCTCAGCATGTTTCTGGACTGAATGGGGGAAATTGGAGTACCTGGAGGAAATCCCATGACGACACAGGGAGAACATGCAAAGTCCACACACATGCAACCCTGGCAGAGACTCAAACCCTGATCCCAGAGGCGTGAGGCAATAGTGCTAAGCACTGCACCACTGTGCGCCCCCTGGTTTGGGCAGTTAACAACGCAAATTAATAAGATGACGTACAGCATCCCTACCAATACCACCATCATCATTATTATTAGCATTATAAAGGGACAGCAGAGGGCAAACCAAGACTTTCTGGAACAAAGGCAGCTCTCCAGCTGACCGGTTGGGCATCTTGGTCGTGCGGTCCTCACCTTCTGGGTTATGTGGCTGACCCAAGGCGAGGTGCAGTTGCTTAGGTCAGGCCCTTGAGGATCCCAGTACCCATCGTGTGGCAGGCATGTGTACGTAGCAACCCCTGGGAGGCAGACAGACAAACGTCTAGGTTGATGGCCATTCTGATCTCAAACAGGCCCAAATTCGCTCTCGATGGTGAGTCTGGGCATGCAAAAGCGGAGGGTGCAATTTTACACGTGCGACTATGAACACAAGGATCATGCTCCAGTTACTTAGGGCCCGAGGGGCAGTCCCGACAGGATCCCTAATGTGATTCTAAACCACATCTTTCACTTTCTTCGCATTTTTAACTGCGCATTTTATTCGCGTGTGCTCGCATTTATATTTATATTGCATTTTATATCAGGTTTCCATTGTCTTAGATGTGCAGTCATTATGCAACAAAGCACATTATGATAACTAAACGCAATTAGATACAGCAGATTAATATACTGTACAATTCAATCTGTGGCTAATATGCATGAAACTAAGTTTCGAGGTTTAGAAGGTGAGTTTGTTTTCAAAGGTCAATGGATTGCCTTGAGGAAAGGCTCCTTAGCCTAATAACATTCATTTGCTTGATGCAGTCTCTATGAACTTCATGTGACCCACTTAGTTTCATCTCGAGTCAGGCAGACTCTCCGACTTCCATCTCACATAAGGTCTGAGGCCGGCTTGCAAATTTTCTTGCATGAATTTACATATAAATATGCGACCGTATTAAATACAGTATATGTTCTCACCGACAGTGGCTTTGATTTGTTTTGTACCAAGGCACAAGACGTAATTACAGTACATTATGTCTATTACTCTGCATTATGTTATACCCCAAAAAGTGTATACATGTGCATTTAATAACACAGGTGCACTTCATTTACTTGCATGTGTAACATTTCCGGTTTGGTGCTGATAACGGCTCAGGCTGTCTTGGCCTTAGTAAAGACCATCACAAGCTTAATGGGAACGATCAGAGGTGCTGGTTTAAGTTGCACAACCAAACACCACATTTTTAAATCTAATTTGGTTACTTGTCCTCGATGAAAAAAAATAATTGAGTCTCAATTACATGATTACTGTTCCAGCCATATTTCACTGGGCGTTCTATACCTGCCAAAAACTAATAGAAACTGGGGATATACAAGTGATCTAAAACTAAAATGGATTAGGTTATATTCAGTGGTAATTAAACTTTAATGTTTGGTGACTTTTTAGGAACATTCAGCAACAAATAAATACTTTCCACAAAACAAATGTATTAAAATTCTATGAAAGCCAGTGTGTAAAATTAACTTTATGGTCTGACAAACAATATTGCTACCCTTGATCCCTGATGATGTCAGCCAGTTATGATGTCATGAAGTATCACCTATTGTTCCGGCAGGGCATGGCTGCTTAGCAACCTGTCCTTGGTGCGTTTTTGGCCAGGAAACGTCAGCCTCCTCCACCGGGCTGCAGTAGTCCACGGCTATGTTGGGCAGCTGCGAAACGAACGGCGGCCGCGTGGTGAGCTCCAGTCTGTTGCCCTCTGCTGGCGACGCAGTGGTGGTGCTCCTGGCGCGTGGGCTGGCAGTGGACGTGGTGAACGTCCTAGTGATGGTGACGAGAGGAGTCGGCCGGGTGGTTGTTCTTGTCGTGGTCGTGTCCATGTACACCAGGACGGATGAGGACGACTCTGAGGGGAAAAGCAGAGAGTCAGTGATATTCTATGGAGCAGAACAGCAGCAGAATGTCATGCTGAATAAAAATATCACAGAGTACTACTCTTCTATCTTCACTGCTTTAAATATATATATATATATATGGATGTGTGAGTGTGTGTGAGTGTGTGTGGTCCAGATATACACTACATTTGGTCCCCACAATAAAAACCTGTTATTTTGACATTGTGGGACCCTTTTTTCGGTTCCCACAGGGAGAATTTCAATTCTATAAAAATCTGTGACTGCAATCAAAAAACTAAAAATGCCTAAAAAAGTCTCGTATTTTGTTTGGTTACTTATGGTTAAGGTTAGGCCTGGGTAGGGGTTAAGGGTGTCATTGCTGGGATTAGGGTTATCCCCATAGAAATGAATGTGACTTCCATTGCTTTTATCTCATTGGTTGTCCTAATTGTCAGCTTATGTGAAATCTGATCTTATTTTTGTTCCACATGGGATCTTGGCTCGCCTGAACCCAGAGCCTCATTTTTAAATGAAGTTGTGGAACTCTCTCCCCCTCGGCTGTGTACCTCCCACGATGCCGTTTCTTATCGAGAATTTTGTCCAGAGTAAACACTTGACGGTCGTCGTCTTCGTGAGACCCTAGCGACCGCGGGTGTTTATCCGCGCAGCCACTCCAGATGCACAGAATGCCCCCTCTGTGTACCCCTCCCCCCACATGCACACACACACATCCCACGCCCAGCAACATATCATCATCAATCATCTCAACCAGAGCATCAGCCACCCTGCGCTCCTGATTGGAAATAAGGATCCCAATCAGTTTTTTTCCCCAAGGACATCGTGTCAAACCATGTTGCGACATTTGGCCAAATCATTGGGCCTGGGAGCAGTCCTCAGTTGACAACGGCAACCGGCAAACCAGAGGTGGAGGCTCGGGGCAGAGGAAGTACACAAAACGACAAAAAAATACATACACACAGATCTAAGAGGGAAAGTAAATTTAAACGCAGGGTCCATATCTCGGCCGGAATGTGGCATCGCTGCTGCAGATACGGTCTACTTGGGGTTTACGGAAAAAGTCACAAAACCCCATGTTTCTGTGGAATAGAAAGTTGAGGTGTTCCACTTACGCCATAATACACTTAAACTGCTCTGTGACGTATCCCTTATCCCGAAAAAGATGTGACGCGTGGATGTACCCACAGCAGCTAAAGGCCAATTGGAAACAGCCATATTTCCTGTCCCGAAATACACAAACAAGAAAAGTTTATTAAGACAATATTTACATGTCCTGTTTAATCCTAAAAAGAAAAAAAAAATTGCCCTCATACGGAACGGCAAATTTCTGCATGGAGTGTTCCACCAGAAGTCAACTGAGCGAATTATAAACGATGGTCAGCAAGATGAGGCGTCATGGTATCCCATTACAAATGGGCAGCAAATTAATACATTAATCCCTGCCAAAGAAAGGGGTACATTCCTGACCCCCACATAATGCCAACGGGAAATTGGAGGTTACTGACGGTGATCTTGAGAAATAATCCTAAGGTCAAGAAAACATATACATCATAGTATAGCAAATGCTAAATGTATATCTGTGGGAAAAAACACAAAGTTTAGACTGGCTGGTATTTTACACATGCACATATATTAAATATCATAGCACACAGATTAATACTGCCAATTTAGTTAAGCTGCCGTATTTCTGATTCAAGAGTTTCCATGAAAAGCATTTTTACTGTGTTAGAGTTGACAGAGTTTGACACCGTTGACAAATTTATACTTTCTCCCAGAAGAAAATGAAAGAAAACTCATCCATAGTTTCACATGTCTCAGAGCATTACTTCAGAGGCCACGATTAAGGGTAGGGAATGTTCAACAGGCCAGTCAAGTATAATACTTTGTAATACATAATTAAATAAGACCAGTGTCAGTAAGTCAGGGGAAAGTTAATATCTTATAGCTGCTTTATGAAACAAGGCCCTGCAGGGATCATTTTTTTAGATCCACCATTCATAAAATGTTCAAAGGCGAATTCTCGTGAATAAATAAATCCTGAAAAAAGAGTCAAGACTTTGCCGTAGTGTTACCCACACTAGACTATAAAATCACTGGGCATTTGTGTGAACTCCACACTGTAATGACTGAACGTGTGCGTACAGTGTGTCGTGTCATTTCTAGAGGTGCTTGCAATCTCGCCTCTGTGCTTGAGAGAGAGGGTAGCTAAGGGAATTACAATGCAACAATGCGCTGCATTTCGCATTTCAGAGATCATTACTGAGGGAATGGGTCTACAAAAGCACTCAACATAAACACATACCTAATGTGTATAACAGCATAAGTAATAAAAACTCTTTCCAACCATAATGGCACCAGGAACACAGCCACAAGCAAGCATTCTTCTACAATCCAATCAGGATGAGGCAGAAATTTAACATGCAACCCTCTGATGGAACAGAGACCAGGAAAATGACAGACACTGCACATAATTAGGGATGATTCATTTGAGATTCTGCATCTATTGTGGTCAATTCTAAACTAAACACACTAAAGTCTGCCAGACCATAATCCAATTCCTACTCAATATGCAGATTCAGACCTATTTCTCCTAGCTTAAATTTAAAATCGGTCATTGCAATGATATCGGACACTCTGGATAGCTTTTTGTTACCATTGGGAATCATTAATTAAACAGTACAGAGAAAATGAAATATGTTCAAATGTATAGTGAAAACACACCAGATACAGGCAGATATATAGATAGATTGACTGACTGATTGATTGACTGATTGATTGATTGATTGATTGGTTGATTGACTGATTGATTGATTTAGCTATTAGTTGACTTCTCCCCAAACGAGCTTGATGGGTCGAATAGCTTCCTCTCGTTTGTAAATTTCTTATGTTCTTATATAAATAAACGAATGAATGAACAAATGAATGAATGAATGAATACAGAGAATCCAATACCCCTGAGTGATTCAAACCTGAAGGTCAAACTTAACGTAAAACACACTAGTCCTGTAGGGGCCAATTTGGGTCCAGCCCTAGGCGATACAGGCAGACTGCCAGGGGCCCTTGGGCAGCTAGGGGCCCCCGGAATGTGCCACGCTGAATCTGGAATTACACGGCCAAGGAACCAAAAAAAAAAAAACTCATCCAAAGGGTCTCCAGTGCCACATTTTCCAAATGTCACGAAGGAGCGGATCAGTCTAAACTGTCAGCAGTTTTCGAACCCGTCCCTTTAAATCATGCTTTATATCATTTAGGCTTCTCATTAGAGTCAGGCACTTCGGGGCCGACGCAAGTGCCACATTTCGGGTTAAAAGCGTTACTCTAGTTTTCGACTGTTTATAAACGGCTTTTATCACATCAAACATCAATGAGCACTTGTGCCGAAAATGTTCCCTGAATAGCTACTATTCAGAATCAAACTTTTCAGAAGGAAAATAAAATATGTATGGCATTATGTATTAGGAGTATCTCATGCAGTTACTGTTGCAGCCATTACTGGTTGACTTTTTCATGTCATGAACTCAATCCCAGCTCGATTCAGATAAAATCGCTGGCAGGTGTGTATTCTTATGCTGTTAGCAAGGGCATCAGTTGTAATCTTGGAGCAAAGTCATGGTCTTGGTTCGAGAAAATCCACCTACTTCTTACTCAGCGATTGTGAATGAAAACAAAAGGCCTCTTCCCGTGTATCTCAGGCAGCCTGCTTATGGTGCTTTTCAGGTGTGGCTTTGATGAAGAGTGTTTGTTGGAGGCAAAGCTCCTCACATACAATTGAGATTCTGCGGTAGATGTATTATGGGAGGAACCCCCATGGTTTAATGGAGCATTCCGCGGTGGCACGCCCCCAATCTGCCGGAGCAGGCAGACATAAATCATGAATCCGTTTTGCGCCGAACCCATCTGATATAATGAACTTCTAATGAAACGTTTATGCATTGTTTGGCAATTAATTGCTATTTTTTTTGTGCTAGTGCCAAGTTGTGTGGAAATGGGGGGGGGGGGGCACAGAGAAACTAAATTAAATTTTATAAAGAGTAGGTTTGTTGGAAACAGAAATCTGTATCTGTATTTTTCTGTAGGGCTTTTCCACCCATCACCTGGAAAGTGGGTGGAGATAGATGGGGGGGTTTGGGGGGCAGCATCCAGAGAAAGAGCTGATTAACCAGCGATGCCCAGTGGGGCGACGTGGTGCCGTAATGCCCAGTTGGTGGCGAGAACTCAGATGGTGCTGAAAAGGGCAAGTTAGCGCCTCAAAGGTGCGCGACGCTGGGATTTTCTGCCGGTGAAGTTTTCTAGCGCTTCCGCCCGAGTTGCGGACACTATTTACATTCCAGCCATGCATGGCCACATAAAACTCAGAAAAAGAATACTTGTTATCAAGACAAATTTCTCAGCTAACCTATCTTGAGCTACCAGGGGGAGTTGTGATTACAACTGGAGGACACATTACGGCCATTTCAGCGATAATTGCACATGAGGAATTGTTGAGCGACCAACAATCCGATTTCACAGGCCCGTGCTGTGGATATTAACCAGGCGCCTCAAACGACTCAGTGGGGGTCTTTTGACCTGCATCGCTGCTTCCTGCATACACTCCCTCACCATCCTGTCAACATTTGGTCTTTTAAATGTACACAGCATCACCTGAATATCTACACGCCGGTCGGAAATGACACTTAAGAGCTCTCCACCGTGGGACTGAATCTGTGCTTTTAACGTGAGAACAGTGATTAAATATGGGAGGAAAGTGGACATGATGTACCAAACCAAGAGCACGCTTGTAACATGACTGTGACGTTCCGAATCTCTACACGGAGGTGAAAAGCATGATGGTCCTTCAGACAGGGAAAACCGTGTGCTCACTCAAAATGCAGGATGATGTCACTGCAGCAGGCCTGAGGGCTGCTCACGCATCCTCACTGCAGCTCAGGCTCCCATGATGCCAAAGCAAGGAAGGGCCATCGCACAGATATGGAATTAATACATAAGAGCAAAATACGTTATGACATCATGTCTGAAACTGTGTTTCCCGGCAAAAAAAACATATAAGATCAAGTAAACTCCCAAAAATACACAAGAAAGAAAGGTTTAAAAAGGGCTTCAGGGAAAGCACTCTTGCAAAATCTTAAAACAAACATAAGAACTTGTATGTAGCACAAATGTGATCTACAAAGACTGTCAACAGTTACACGTGAAGCCATATCATACATGGGAAAAAAATTGGAAAAAAAAACATCTGAATGTCTGATTTGCCTTATTCCACAATTAAATCTACCCGTTCCAGTGTATAGATGAATTGTTCATTACAATTATATTTATGCTGACAATAAGCTAAAAACGTACTTTTTCCTTTTCACACCTTAACTACCTTTTTTATCAGAGTTGTGAATTCAGGCCTGGTTCATGGTTAACGATTTCAGTTCTTTCTGGTCTTAATGTGGACTATTACCTCAGAATTACTCAGCTGTATCTGTGCTCAGTGTTGAAAATCACTCACACGGTCGGTACTCTACAAAAGGTTCATCCGCTGAGGGCAAAGTCTCGTTCCTGATTGTTGTTTTGTTTTTGTCTCCATGCAAAATGTCAGGTTTGGCACTGGCAGTGTGGAGTACAGCAAATAAAGTCACAGTGCAGCTCTGTTCTGAGAAAATTAAGCGTTAAGTCCCCGCTTGCATTTTAGCTTTATTTTATTAGTAATCTTTTATGAAATATAGTCAGTCCTTGGCTTAAGAACATCTGACTGGGGACTGCATGTATAAGGTGTTTTTACCTGTTATGAAATTAAAATATATAAATATACAGTAGAAGTTTGTTTTTTATATATCGATTTTCTTGATGCGGAAAAATGCGTGTTATTATTATTATTCATAATATTAGTAGTAGTGGTAGGATTAGTGGAAGTAGCTGTGTATGTATTTGGCACATTTTACTGCTAGCCTTAGCCACGCTTTCTTACATGGAGTTGTTAATTTAATTCTGCCACTACACGGCCCCTCCAGGTACTGCAAGGCAAAAGAGTATTCAGCTAATCAGCGGGAACTCACCGGACCACTGTCACTGCTTGAACCATTAACTGACAATCTTTCAGTTAATCTCCTCAATCTTCCCCTTATTTCCTTCACCGTTTGTCACCATCCCTCCGCTGCAATCACTAACTTACAGGGCATCAAGAAAATAGAGGTTACATGCTTGACTTCTCAAGGAAATGAAGTTTGATGATTGGAGATCAAAGGTCTCTACGGTGAATTCCAGCAGCACAGGCGGGTGAGCAGAAACAAGCACGGGCCATTAATTCTTTTTCCTTTCTGACAAAATTTTTTACAAGTTTCCACTTTTCTCCCGACAAGTCATTTAAGCTGTTTCAGGAGTTTGTTAGCTTGATTGGTCATTTAATTGGTTTAACAGAACATGGCTCAGTTTTTTCTTCAGTCAAATGCCCTTCACTTGTCGATTCACTCTTGAAATCTAAGAACAGCACAACCATTAACCACAAAATAAACTCTGCAAAACTAACTCAGACAAACAAGATGGAAGCAGTGGCAGCTGATGTTAAAGGTGTATTCTGGGATTTGGGTAAAGGCTTTAACTGAGATTCAGGTAATAAAAAACACTGAAATGAGAAGGGGTTGGCATTTTAAAATGCTGCAGATAATCTAAAGTACAACGTTTTAATCCAAACTTATCCATTTCTCCATGTGATTGCATAAGTAATTAGATCACCCTAAATTAATTAGCCTGGCTCAAATAATAGGCATACCCAATAATAATTATTTTCAGAGCATATTTCTTTAGTCTCTCTCTCATGTATTTTAATGTTTTAAGTGTTCCAAGCACAAAAATCCACCTATTAAGAAATTAAATTGGAAAAATGAACAGGATTGCTCATGCCACCAAATGCTGAACAATAATGCCAAGCAGATGTGAGGTTCAAAGCAATAATGAGTGAATTAATCTTCACTTGCGTGTAAAATAAATGTGAAAAACAGTAATCCTTTATTTTCTAATTTCATAAATAGGATGACAGCATTATTGCCATGGCAATGTGGTTACCAATAGATACATCTTCAGCCTTCGACCTCTGGTCCCACGCATCTCCGCTTCAGATTATCTGAGATATTCTACTCTTCAGATGAGGCCAAAACAGTTTTCACTTTTTCCACCGAGGTTGTAAAATGAGAACAGATTTTTCCATAAAGCGTGACATCCCAAGGACGACAGCCACTCTCCATTATCACAAAACATATTGTGAGTCAGGAACAGGATCAACCAGGTATTCTTAATGTCTCCAGGCCTACTGAAGCACTCTATTGGTCTCACTTCCACTAAAAACAAAATACAGGGAAGCCGGCCTGCAGTAAGAGCCTTTGTGTGGCATTACTGAGAAACACTAAAGCCAATGTGTGACTTCGCAGGATAGAACTTGAATGACTGGATGGTCGCTGCTTCAAATCCCATGGTCGGCAGGGTGATGTCACCGTTGGTTCCTTGAGGAAGACCCTCAGTTACTACGAGGACCAGCTACAGGGTCTCCTTGGATAGAAGCATCTGCTAAAGTAAATGAAATATATAATACTGAAGTAGACAAAGGATTACTGTTATAGAGTGAATATGTGCATGTATACTAGTGGCCAAAATTGTGGAAACACCTACCATTTTTGGCATTACCCTTTAAAAATTACTACACAAATATTGGCGATAATGTCTATAAACAATCAAAAATGTTTTCAAATATCAAACACTGGACAGTTAAACAGATAACTGAAGTAACTGGAATAAAGTTCTGTAATCTCTGAAAACTGGAACTGTATCCACAATTTTGGCCACTAGTGTATATATATTAGAGTAATGTTTATATATTGCTATCATGGGGTTTCTGTCTCCGGTCCTGGAGAGCTACTGTCCGGTAGGTTTTCTATCCTACCTGTTCTCAGGTAAATCCCAGGAACAGCTGTGGCTTAAGTGAAGCCAGGTAGGATAGAAAACGTACCGGACAGTAGCTCTCCAGGACCGGAGTCGGAGACCCTGTCATTAGAGTAAGCGGACTGCCAGGCAGATTTAATACGGCTTTGTGTGCACGCTCCTCTGTATGCACTGCAGCATGATAGTGGCTCGGCCTCACATTGAGAGGGCAGACCCATCTGTTAAGGCCACAGCGGCCCGTCGCTCCATTGCCCTTTCAGCATGCCCCACTGTAGAGGCAGTTCAGGTGCCAGGGTGCCTCGGGGGCCACAGGTGGGATCAACTCACTTCCGGCTCAGCTATCAGGAAACGCTAAACTAGCAAGACACGTGAAGTCATGTCTGAGCCATTCAGGGAAGGAGACGCGAAGGACATGCAGCAGGACCGTCTGCAGGCTGCTCTTTGTACTTTTTTCCCCCCAGTTCTCCTTCATCGTTATTTTTCACATCAGAAGAGCTTCTATCTGATGCTGAGGACGCCCGACCGCATTCAAATTCTGCAGGCGTGCCGAAGCGAGCCGAGAAAACACCCATGTGCTGAATCGGGCCGATGCGGGGATCTAGGGAATCTGCCATTGATTAATCCATCATGCATTTTCATTGATCGATTTTATTTTTTTTTATCTATCCTTCCTGTGTCAGCGGTCCATCTTTAACAGCACTCTGGAGGTCAGTCCATTGAATATCAATGGATCTCTGCCGAAAATCCCCTGGGTTTAAAAAAAGGTCCATTAAGGCAGATGATCGGTAAAAACAAAGTTTCCATAATACCTTTCAGATAATTGCTTGTAGTTCAACTCCTGAATACATGTAAAGGCACGCTTTAATACACCGTCATTTAATAAAGCCTGGACTCACCCGGACTCATTCTTAAAAGGCACAGAAAAGCAATTACACTCAACAAATAGCTCCCTCCTCCCGGGAATCCTCGCATTCATGCTCGGGAAGGCAGATTAAATTCCTATCACACCTGCATGAATCATGAGATCCCATTGCACCGATATATATCTTAACCTCGGTTAATTATCACGATCGATACCCAAGATTCAGCAGGCGGACAAAATAATACTCAGCCAAGCGCATGTGTCTACATCCGTGGACAATGGATCACCGCATCGTGCCGTTGTTTCCCCTCTAAAGATATCGTTTGACATAAAAACAACCGTTTGTCTCTTGTAAGTGAGAGGAAATAAATTACAGAGTAAATTTGCCAGTAAAACAGGACAAAGCATATCGATGGCAACACGGCGGCATTTATCTCAGTTGTGTGTCTCCACCTTAGATACCCACAATTCATTTCACCCAATTTGTAGCACTGCATGTAATTCATTTAGTAAGAGATAGCACCCTGAAATCAGGACTTTCACCAATCAAAACATTCTAAAACATCTACAGCTGCAGACCCTGCCCACTACACTGTACTTTCTCCTAATCCATCCTCACATTGGGGTCGTAGGTGAGCCCTCCATACTTTGAAGCACAACTTTGCCTCTTCCATGCTTATTTGTACCGTCACCTAGGCATTTATATAACTTTCTCTCTATTAGTTTATCAGCAGTGCATGGCTTTCATATTCCACCAGCAAATGTGCATATCTAAAATAACATATAAAACCATCATCTAGCTCCTTAAGTGAACTGAGGAACCATAGCATTCTGGTCTGGGATAACAAATTTTCTTTATGTTGATTTTCACCTTCTCTGTCCAACTCGGGGTGTCCCATTGCGGTCCTCAGGGACACACAGTCAGTCCATGTTTTTGCTCTCACCCACCTCCCAGAGCAAAAAAATGGAGCTGGGAGGGTGCAAAAATGTGGGGTGCCTGGCAGGGAGCTGGGAGGGAGCAAAAATGCAAACTGTCTGGCAGGGAGCTGGGAGGGAGCAAAAATGCAGACCATCTGGCAGGGAGCTGGGAGGGAGCAAAAACATGGACCGACTGTGGGTCCCTGAGGACCGGGTTGGGAAACACAGGTCTAACTGAAGCATTTGCATGTTTCATTTCCTCTTCCAAGGGTGACCTGCTGATGTATGCTACACAGTAACTCAAATTCGAAACATTTCCTTTCTGGATGGCAGGTTTGATAGTTTACCATTTGAAATGTGCCCGGTTTCACATATCCTCTTTTATGCAATTTATCCCGCCGCCTCTCTTGCTCTGAATAACAGATTGTTTGTCATTCAGGCAGAATTGGAGATGACTATAACTTCTGAAAACACTGAGCTTGTCAAATTCTTCTCTTTTGTATAACTGTTTCCTTTATTTTGTGTCAATACCATTGTTTATCCAAGAAGCTGATACAAAGTTTAAGATTGGATATATCCAGAGGTGGAGATTTCAGGTCCAGAGAGTACAAATCCAGACCAGGATTTTGTTTCAACCAACCAGTTGAGTATAAAGAGTCACAGTCACAGAGTACTCAACTGGT
>JAODKC010000053.1:3441694-3453649 GCA_026777985.1 Mormyrops attenuatus | reverse complement strand
GTATGTTTGTACATTTTTGTACTGTATGCCGTCTGTATGTTGTATGGTGCTATGCTGCTACTGGGAACTGAATTTCCTGGAGGAACCATCCCAAGGGATAAATAAACGTTTAGCTACCTACCTACCTACCTATCAGCATGACCGCTTGTTTGTATGAGTGTGTGTGTGTGTGCATCAGCATGACTGCTTGTATGTGTGAGTGTGTGTGTGCATTAGCATGTCTGCTTGTATGTGTGAGCGTGTGTGTGTGTGCATCAGCATGTCTGCTTGTTTGTGTGAGTGTGTGTGTGTGTGTGTGCATCAGCATGTCTGCTTGTTTGTATGAGTGTGTGTGTTTGTGTGCGCACGCATCAAGCATCCTGTCCCGGCCGTACCCCAGCTATATGTCCTATTCGGTCTAGGACAGGCCTTTCCTTACCACCCTGACAAGAAAAAGTTGAAATTTAGATTGACTAACTTCTATTGGAATCTGTACCCCACATTCCGTTATTTAAGAAATTTGTCAAGCATGTCCGCACTAAATATTGTAATAAGAGAACAAGAGGCAGGCTAAATTCTGCTACTATCTTGGATTTCCTGAGACACACGAATTTGCTTATTGTCAGGATGTCAAGTGATATTGAATACAATGAGGCCGTCAAGGCACCAGCCTTTAATAGAACCATTTCATCTTCTGATACATTAATACAATCATAGGGCAGGTTAAACACTATGCTGGCAATAAAGAAGTTTTGTTCTACGTAGCTAATTAAGAACTGCTGTACTGCGTACACGCGTCAGGAAAAATTAGACAAAGTGCATTGCGATTTTTATAGTCCCAAAAGACAAGCCTGATTAATTAACAATTATCATTAGAGTTTAAGCAAGACAGTTACTAATTTTCAAAAAACCAGGTCATTTTCAGAAAAGTTAAAATATATGTGCTAAAAAGTTTTCTAGTGGTTGGCCGATAATAGCCCATTTTATTTCAGCATTTTTCCGTCGCCCTAAAAAGACGGGCATGAGGGAGATTACACTTGACTACTGGCTACTTAGCGTAGCTATTGAAAAAGGCAGAGCTGAACTTTAAAACGTTTCTTCTATGTACGCGCGTCATGTTTTTTTTTTTTTAAATTCCAATGTTAATGTTAAACAGGTGCCTCCATCAAATGTCAGATTATTCTAACGTTAATATTCATCTGTTTCCTTTGAAGCGTTTATGCTCAGCGTGTTTTTTTTTCCTTCCAGTTTCATTCTGCCTTCCGCGCTCCCGCCCCCGTCCCCTGTCAGATAAAGAACAGCAGACGTCAGACGTGGCACAATGAGCAAGACATCTGTAAGCACAAAATGCAATCACTGCTTGTCCAAAAAAAAATGAAAAAGGACAATCACAGGGTCCGGACGGGGAGCGGGTTTTGCAGACACCGGATCTGCCTGTTAATGAGAGAGAGATTTATCTGGCCAGCTATCTGTGCCATGCGCTAATTACTGCGCCCGCTGCTCCCTGCGTGTGCATTTCACAGAAGGGCCATCCTGCACGAACCTCCCCGGCCTAGCACCTCACTCAGCGGGAGATATCGATAGCCTGCGCTGTATTTAACTAAATACGCATTCCGGTGAGGAATTCGATCGCTTGTGGGCATAGAGTCACGGAAGCGACGCCCCCCCCTCCGATTTCAGCCGTCTCTCACGTGCTGATGGCAGACCCGCGCCGAGGCGGAGAGGCGCCCCAAGACGTTAGAGAAACACTGGCTGATCGGCAGAAGGGTTGGGATCTTGATACTTCTCCAGGGGCTGCATGTCGTCCCCTTAAGGAAGGGAAGGGATTTCAGTCTCTGTCAGTTATAACCGCAGTTCAGAAAGCCCATCTTTTTGGTGGTCTTAAAATGTGCATGCAGACACTTTGAAAAACAAATAGATAAACAGACAAATAGGTAAATAAAAATAATAGATGCATGAACGAGTAAAGAAATAAACAAACACATCTAAACACAAAGACCTGATTTATTAGGATTAGACGCAGTCCAGAGATTACGTTCGTTTAAGAATTAAACCACGACTATTTAGGTTAAAATGAAGATGATAGACATAATTATAAGACTGCCCAAAGGGTGAAAAGAAACACGCAAACAAGTTTAGCAATGTTATTTTTTCCCAATGTGATTATATGAATTTACCAGCAGACACAGCCCAAAAACACTGCAAACAAAGGGAAAATTTATAAAACTAATAATTAGTCTGTCAATAATCACAGCAGTGCAAGTAAAAACAATAATACATTGTGTGGCGGAGCAAGTCAACAATAGATATGCAGTGATTGCTTATACAGCGGTTCCATATCTGCTCCCTCTGTACAGATACAAATAGGGTCGTTTTCCCATTAAAATTTACTCATTTGTATGCGAAGAGAAGTCATAAATAAAGGGAGACGGCCTATATAAAATGTACTCCATCGGAACGTCATAGGACATGGCGCGATTCCAGAGCACTGCAGTCAATTAGAGGCATAAACATACACATTTCCTAGTATGGTATGTTTGGAAATAATGGGGCACTTTGTGCGCTGATGAATGTAGGCAGTATTCTGAAAGAGACTGCGATCATTGGCTCCTCTGGGTTGCGCTGACTGATTAAACAAATGTGTTTGGAAGAAATTACAGGGGAAAGAAGACATAGCGGTCCTGTGTCTGGGCTTTGAAGAACATCAAAGAGCATCCATGGTACAGACAGCATGGTAAAGATGAGTTATTCCACGGAAAGACAACGACACAAGTCACTGGGAACTTTTTTTTAAAAAAGAAATCTGCTCAAATCACGATTTAAACAAGGCAGTGTTTAAGAATAACTTCCTACCAGTATCAAGGCATTTTAAAACAAACGCTGACCAGCAAAGGGCGTTCTGTGCCTTGGGAGACGCTAACAGAGTATAGATCCCCTCTACAGGAACAAGAAAATTTTTCGTCTTAATTCCCCACGTCCTCTTTGCCTAATTCCTCAGTTCACACCCTCATTTCTCCAACGACACCCCCTTATTGCCCCTGTAATAAATAAACATGCTGTAAAACTCTGCTGCTTTCACTGCAATGTGTGTATATGTATACACACACACGCACACACACACACACACACACACACACATATATATATATATATATAAATGAATGTATGTATAAATATGTCATATGGAGACCAGAAGTTGGTTCTGTCCCAGAGCCGTGCAAACCATTCCGCTTCATCTTTTGTTGTTTTTTTTCCCCTGTCCTGTTCCCCTCCTTGTCCCTCACAATCACCAAGCACCGCCAGACCATCTCTTTCATCTCTCCCTTTTTCATCTCTCTATACCTTTTGTGGCATCTTTGGGACCCTCTTCGTTAACCTCTCCCCTTTCTCATGCTGGTGCAGAAAAAGAAAAAAAAATAAAGTTTACTTCCCTTAAGCCGCAACAGTGCACTAGTTTAGTGGGAAGAAAGAAGATGGTTTAAAAATTGTGCAGCCTCTGATTTCCTTGTGGGCGTTCTACCTGCCCTGGAGGACATACATCAAGCATGACCACAATGGAGATACAAACAGAATTACTGTGCCTGATGTTGTCTGTACCACAACAAAAGAGATATGATTACCCTCCTCCATTAGCCATCATCTTTAAGCTTGTCTGAAGCTATAACAAAAGGGGGAGATCCCCACCGATTCCCCAGCCGGGGTAGAGATGATCGCTTTCTTTGCGTGATCAAGTTGCCCTCTTATACGATTTTTTTGAGGCTGGAGATACGAGAAACCCAGGCAGTGTGATTTTCACAAAGACGCGTCCGGCGGAAGACAAAGGGATGAAGGCAGGGCCCTGAGGAGCTACACAGCCTAGCTGAGGATCTGGAGTGTAACTAATGCGTGACTTTTCCACAACACGAAGCAGCATCAGGGGAAAGAAAAAACATCCGGATGTTTCATCGCTCTTCCTTCCCTCTGAGCGGTTGGTCGCGTCTGAGAGCCAGCGTGCTGCACTTCTTTTAGGTACCTTCTCAAAGATTAGGTGCTTGACCGGACAGCGTATTTGGTAAATCCGATGCCCTCTCCGGCCCAAAGCCTTCTGATCACATGACTACAGGCATCACCTCAGTATACTCCTCCATTACTCGGCCCATAAAACTTTCTCATGGACTTTCCTGTCTTGCAGCAAAGTATGCAAGCGCTCTGGTATCTTTCAACCAATACTCTGGCTATAGATAAACAGCTAAAACGTTGGGTATGGGCAATAGAGTAAACAAGAATAAGACAAATATGAAGCCCAGAACACTGTCCCCTACCCCCTGCCCCGGAAACACAGAATGCGATTTAGGCGCTAGTCAGTGACCGACAGTTACAGAATCTATCCACACTTCCATTGCGTATTACATACTGACCTAAAATGGATTCCACGTATCTCCCATTCATGTTCTAGAAAGAAAAAATGACCAAAACGCAGATCATAATAACAGTAAACAAGATCTATATTCCAAACTGAAATAAAGCAAATTATTGAGAAGGAGTAGGAATTTGCTAATCAGTAAGTCAAGCTTTTCAGTTATAGATCAGCTTGCTCCGTTGTTATGTCGTTCACAAGGATATGTTGACTGGTTGGCTTTTACGTAATCAGAAGTGAAACTTGTTTGGCATTTGCTCTTTAAACAGCTCAGCCTTTGTAAAAATACTTCTACTCCCCGAGCCCGGACTGGCGTCGTTGAACCCAAAAACAAAGAACAGGACACTAAGTTGATGATCTATGACGTGCAGAATACAGTGAAGAGGCACCAAAGGTGTCAGCAGTACCTCAAAACTGTTTTGTTTTAATTGCCGGAAACGAGTTTGTTACCACTTCAGTTCATTTGCACCTGCAGACAGGTGTGATTACCGGCAGGGTCTATTGGCTGCGGATTGGTGAGTCCGTGTGTGTTCAAGGTGTGCGGCTCAAAAACTGCATAGGAGGTTTAGTGAGTATATAACACTTACTAATAAATGGGACCCCCTTGTCTTTTCCAAAAGTGCAAAAAGAGTGACATGCGAGTCTATATTAAAATATAAAAACTTCTTAATAGGGTATTTTTGCACATGTGTGCAATTTTAGAGGCCCGCAATTTACATTGATTTCAAGGCCTATTTTTTTATTTTTTATTTTATTAGAAGCCATATTTTGGAAGCTAGACCATATGCATGACAGCACAAACAAATATTGATAATTGTTTTGCTTTCGAAGACAGACGAAGTGACTGATATCATTGTTGGAATACAGCTAGGAGCATCCTATTACACTTCGTTGTCGACTCTGTCGAGGTAAACCTCAAAAAAGAGATCAATTTCTAACTGGTCTGAGTCAATTATTTTAATTAACATCAAATAAAATGTGAGCAAAAAATAGCTGAACGCCACATATTTGACCACCCGACTCACCATTCGTGGAGGTTTAAAATGCATTTTGTTTAAATTCTGCACAATCAGAAAGTTTTCAGTAATCTTGTAAATAAAATAGATCAACTTCATATTTACTTGTGAACATGAACAAAATTGATTTTCCTTTACAGATCTGTTAGATTACTGTCACATGAGTTTTGCGCGCCAAGCACAAGGACACAATGTACGTTGAACTCCACTGTGTAGGTAATGTGCGCTTTCGAACTCTCCGTTTCAGGTTCAGAAGATTTAAAGCCAGTTTTCTCCGCATTGTCGAATCTTAATTACTCACCCGAAGTTTAACTTTAAAAGCAAATGAATCATGTTCATCCAATAACAGAATATAAATACCACGCTGGAAACGAAACTGGACGACCAACAGTCAATGACCCTTTGGCTAATTTAGAGCTCTTGAAAAGATTAAGAGGCACTTTTATGTAACTTCAAAAAAACGGGAGGGAAAAAAAATCGACTCCCACGTCGCATTCCACGGGGGAGGAGATAGCGGCGATGCGGTCGACGTTGAAATGAAAGACCCCCTCTTCAGAGGACCAGCTAGGCTCATATAAATCCACGTAAGATCAGCGGGAGATAAGGCCGCTGACGCCGCGACAGTAGAGGGGGTTTGTTTTCGGTAATAAAGAAACTCCTCGCTCCACCGTATACGGCCATTACTCTGAGTGGGGGCCGAATGACCTGGTAAATTAGTCAGGACTAGTGGGGGCAGCCAGTGTGGCACGGAGCTATGCTAGATTCCAGGGACTAATTAATTAGATTTGCAATTAGAGGGAAACAAAAAATGATAAATTAGTGAGAGAGAGGGCTACCCACTGGAAAGCATTATGAGTAGTTGAGAGAATGAGGTATGAGTAAAACTCGTCGTGCGCTGATGGTGGTAAATAAGAAGGTCGTCACGGGGGGGTGCAATGCGTCTGAAAGACAGAGCTGCCCCCCCGCCTCACACACTTCATTGCAGTAACTGCCTTTCAAAACACAGGCATGTGTGTACAACCGTGTCCGTGTGTATGCAACGTGTCTGTGTGTGTGTGTACAACGTGTCTGTGTGTGTGTGTGTCTGCCTATGTGCATGTGTATATGTGTGTGTGTGTGTGTGTGTGTGCGTTTCTACGAGCGTGTCAGCCTGTGTGTATGTATGAGCGTGTCTGCCTGTTTGTGTGTGTGCGTTTGTACGAGCGTGTCAGCCTGTGTGTATGTATGAGCGTGTCTGCCCGTTTGTGTGTGTGTGTGTACAAGCATGTCTGCATAAATTAGGTTTATATTACATTGTGGGGACTAAATATTCCCCACAATGCAATAAAACCGTTCTTTTTTACGTTGTGGGGACCATAGTTCAGGTCCCCACAAAGATCTGTGACTGCAATCAAAAAAGTAAAAATACCAAAAGTCTTGTATTTGGTTTGGTTGCTTATGGTTAAGGTTAGGCCTGGGTAGGGGTTAAGGTCATCATGTTGGGATTAGAGTTTTCCCCATATAAATGAATGGACCCCTGTGTGTGTGTCAGTGTGTGTGTTTGTGTGTCAGCGACACTGTTCCCATTTTCCCTCCCCTCTTTTTTCTCCCCTGTAAGAATTTAGCGGCTAAAATTAGCCCCGATATATTTCACTGATTGCGGTGACCTTCTCAAGAGACCTTCTCAAAATCAGAGCCGCTGCGCCAAACTCCACTCTCTGCCCGCCGTGCCCGGCAAGCTCATGAATTTCATCCTCTTGCTGATAAAATGGCGGCATGAACGCTGATGGGGGGGGGGGGGGGATAAAATTGCTTCAGCCTTTTCTGCTGAAAAGAGACCTGTTTGTTCCACAAAATAACCAAGAGCCCTGTGAAGCCATACGGCTTATTTCTTAAAAAGTGCACGCGGAGTCACAAATAAAAATAAAAATAACATTCTCGGCTCTAAGGCGGCCCCTTTTCATGGCGTCAGAGCTTGGAAATTGTGAAAGGAACACACAATAAATCCTAATATACTTGATACTTGACACACACAATCCGGTGAGACCTTACGCACATATTTTACTTCCCTTCTAGGTAACCATAGAAACCCCATAGAAATGTCCAATTCCTGGAAACAACCCTTTCTGATTCCTTGCACATCATGACATTCCTTTGCTGTCTTTGGAAGCAGTAATGGCCTATTAGCCTCACGTCTCAACATGCGCGACATCAGAAAACTCCGCCAATTATAGCCGGTTAACTAATAATTGTGTGTGTGCGTGTGTGTGTGTGCGTGTGTGTGTGTGCGTGTGCGTGCGCGTGCGTGTGTGTGCGTGTGTGTGCGGGGGTTCCTGGTTTTTAACTGAACTTGCAGACGGTCAAACAGTAGCTGAAGGAAGGAACATTTTAAGATGAATAAAGACACTTATACGGTGGACAGCAGTGTGTATGCAGACGCAGTAAGAAACACACGTGTCCTGTACTAACCCATTCAACCCTGTTGTCATTTATTCTGCTCCCTATGAATAAATTATCTGTTTCATCCTGTTATGGACTGACTGACTTCAACATGAGTCTTTCTAGACCCGTTCCATGTTGTGAGATATCTATTAGCTCTTTAAGTCACATTCCTGTACATGCGAAGATACATCAAAGATAATAACAGCACTTAATAGCACATGGTATATTCAACTACTTACGGAAACAGCATCTGCAAATATATCAGTAAAATCGCAATGATTTACATTGATACTTCAAAGAAGCTAAACAGAATTTAAATTAACTGAAGGATGTGGCTCTGTGAGGTGATGTGAAGCCATACGCATACATATGACAGCTGAATGACATCAACATGAAGCTTTATGGCGCCTGTAGGACAGCTGCGTGCTGTGTGGCTAGCTTTCTTCATAAGCGCTAACGATGTGAGACTATTGTTTAGGGGCCACTGAGCAGTCATTAAGTCCCCGCTTTTTAAAAAGATGATGAAATTACTGAGCACACGCAGGAGCGGGGCACTCTCAAAACAGCATTCCCATTTAAGATCCTCGTCTCCCGGTCCGCTGGCGACCGCGCGCTCGAAGTTTCGGCACGCAAATTTATGGAAATGAGGCAGAGGAAATGCAACCGAGACAGTCTGGAGGACACGGAAAAAAAGATGGGAGCAGACTATTGGGAGCCGTTTCCAGTCGAGGGCCAGGACGAGGGGCACGGCGCCACCCGATGCTGCTATACGAAGTGACAGAATGAGCATGACATCGAGCCCCACGCAGCCGCACACTCCCCATGCCCCCGTCACCAACGTCAGCACATGCCCGCCTCCAAGCCTCAACACATTTCAGCGACAGCTCCAAAGAGCGTCGATTTATGCAAATCCTAAAAAAAAGACATTAAATTAAGGTTAATGAACACCTGCATAAAAACGATAGCCAATCAAATACAGTTGTCAAAAGGTTGAAAATAGGAACAAAAGGAATGAAAGCACAATTACTGCAGAGCTCTGTTTGGCAAGACAAATCAACAGATCATTGCTACTAATTAATCGCCAAATTTAAAGCCTTGCATGACATCCATGACAATAGCTCTGGCTACAGGACGTAATAAAAGCAAAATCTGTGTGTGTCCTTGTAAGCGCATCCTTTCGGAATGCAGTAAACACATTTGCTCTAAGGTTTGCTTTATAATACTGGAACAAGATCATTTGATTATAAATTTTGTGTGATGGAGAATCGAAAGCAGGGTCAGATAGTCCCTAGAGCAACTGGGGGCTAAGGACCTTATTCAATGAAGAAATGACTCTGTCGACCTGGGGATCTGAACCAGTAACCTCCCGATCACAGCCACAGCGTCCTAACCTGCCTAGCCACACAATGAACCCCTGGCAGATCTAGGCCAGGACCGAACCTGGCGCTGAAATCCACAGCTCCGTCACAATATTGGGATCTTTGGAACTCCCCAACACGATGTCACAATGTCTTTGGCTACCTTGAAGGTGGCCGGGGGGGGGGGGCAACCTGGCCCCACACAGGCGCAGGTGGCTATTTTTATTGACGATCCCTGCATGGCCCTAATTACACCGCCGCGCCGAACCGACAGGGAGGCCCGCCGGGCTCAGCAGGGCGACTCCCCCCGGCGGTACCGGCTTCCCGGGACCGCTGCAGCTCTATGTAGGCCAGCGCCATGTTTGGCCTAATTCGGCGCTGGGGGAAAGCAGCGCTGACACTCTTTGCATTCTGCGGAGGGAGCTCGGCGTGGAAAAGCGGAATCGAGTGGTGTGGCTGCTGGTTATAAAATAAATTCTAAGATACATCCTCAGAGGGTAACCGCTCCCTCCGAGCCGTCGGCCCCTGTGTCTCCCCCACAATATACCACGCGTGTTACTGGCAGTGAAAAAATAGTCAAAAATAAAACCTTATACCATTTATCCATCTCCCCTAGCCACTCAGGCAACAAAGAACCACATCGATATACTGCTTCAAAAATAAACGTTACGATCTGAGAGCATGGCACGCCAAGGCAGCGACTGGAAAGGCGTCATCGGCGGAGTGTGTGGTGTGAGAGCCAGCCCCGAGTGTGGGCACAGCAAAGCTAAGCAGCCTACTCCCGCCGGCATGTGACGCGCTGCGTCGCCCAGCCCCCCCGCCATGGATATTTATACATTTCAGTCGGTTATATTTATGGGCCGTGTGAAACGTTCCCAAGGTTGGTTCTGTCTGTACTTCGGCTGAACTGAAGGTAGTAACGTTTTATCAAAATCCAAAACATTACATTGTTAGAATTACAATACAGAAGGTATATAACAACGCAAAAAGATCATTGTTTTTTTAATTATAATAATACAGGTTGTTCTATTATTGTCGTTATCGTTGTCGTTGTCATCATCAGCATCATAATCATCATAATAAAATATGGAACGATGAGCTCAGAACTCCAGGGTTGGGGGTTCAAATCCCTCTGTGTGTGTGTGTGTGTGTGTGTGTCACGTATATATTACATTGTGGGGACAAATTGTCCTCACAATGTGATAAAAACTTTTTATTTTTACATTGTGGGGACCATTTTTTTGGTCCTCACAAAAGAAAACTCAAATTTTAGCTCAAAAGCTTTGTATTTTGTTTGGTTACTTATGGTTAAGGTTAGGGCTGGGTAGGGGTTAGAAATGAAGGGCCGCTCCCCACGAAGACATGAATACACATGTGGGGTTTATCCCGCCTGGGATAGGTTCTGTGCCACTGCGTGACACTGTCCAGGATACATGCTTGGAAGATGGAAAGATGTTAACTGCATCTTTTTATTAGCTGGTCGGGCTTTTTATTATTGTTTGTACAGTAGTGAGGAACCGCTTAGAATGAGTAAATCATAGGGTTTGACAGTTTTTGGTTTTCACTGCCTTCCAGATGCCTAACTGAGACTTGGTAAGAGATAGAGACAACAAAGAAAACATTTGCCACTTTGAAGTTGTTCTGTTTTTCAAGTGGGTTGAATTTTCTGTAGTTTATAATATTTATCTTGCATGAAACATAAATGTCCTCAACATAAGACCCACATTAAATAGTTGAGTGGAGAGCATGGAAGCCTACGGATGATTATTTCTCGATGAGGATACCAGATTAAATACCGATTATGTCATTTCGTCTCAAAACTAGGGATTTAAAAATGAAAATAATGTGTTAGAGTCTCGGGCCTGCGGAAGTGAGGCAATTAGCTTGTGCTAGCAAGTAACTTCCTACATGGTGTCACCTCCACGGCACGCGGTCACCGCTCGCCCATGTGCGCAAACCTGTGATTTAGTCATTTTGCACGCCAATCATCCCGCGCCAAGTGGACCAGGAAATTGTTATGACCATTTGAGGAAAAAAAATAATAAAATCGATCAGACGCCCACTAGCGTGAAATTAAAAAAATTATAATAAAATTTAAAATTAAACATAAATAAACGACTCATCCATTCAGTTTCCTACCTATAGAAATGTAAACACACCGGCATCCTAGTACTGCATCAGTGTTCCATTGTTTATCTTTTGCATTAATCATTCTTGTTATCCTTTAAAGTAGGTAATGCTTGCCTGGGCAAAGTCCGTATTTAACTTGGGATCACACTTCATCCTACAAATTCTTTTGAGTTCTGCTATTGTTATATGAGCAGTATGGTGGCTTAATGAGAGATTCTGGGTTCCGTTCCTCTCCTGCCCATCTGCTTGAGTGCGATTCACACATCCATGTGAGCTTCCCCCAGCTCTCCTGGCTTCTCCTCACAGTCCAAAGCTGTGAATCGAGGTCCCTGAGCTGACCTTGGTGAGTGTGCGTGCCCTGTGATGTGCTGACACCTCCTAGAGGGCGTGCCCTGCGATGGGCCCCAGGCACACTGCCATCCTACACTGCAGGGAGTATTGTAAGGTACGCAGGAATACTAACATAGGTGTGAGTAATAATAAGGTATGGAGCAGGTTACTGCTTTACGTGAGGCAGTCTGTTAAATACAGGAAACTTCCCTCGTACAATAGCAGATTCACAAAAAAAATTTAATCATCAACATTAAAGAAATACATGCATTGAGGAATCTTCTTTGGATTCAATTTGCTCGATACACTTTCTGTTGCCAAAGTA
>JAODKC010000053.1:3411025-3438379 GCA_026777985.1 Mormyrops attenuatus | reverse complement strand
CATTCACCACAGCCTACTTCTTGTTTTGGTGCATTCATGTTCCTACTGTGGTCTATGCCACAGCCCCCCGCCCCCCCCCCCCCAGGGCGCGCGGCCGGCGGCAGCGCGGAGGGCCGGGGGGCCAGGACCGCCGCCCCCCCGGGGGACACCGGGCATATTATTAATCACTGCAGAGGTGCACTGCATCCAGGCTTCCTGAGTACTAAAATACGGCAGTGCCCGGACACTGTACATTTTCAGCAGCTAATTGGCCAAACTGAAATGCAGTGGGTCCCAGTCAAGAAGTGACTGGGAGTGAAAAAAAAAGAAATAAAGCAGAATGGGGTGGGGCTAATTCCCAGTGATGTCACTCGTTCCTCTTTAGCCCTTCCTCTCAGTGTAAACGCTCCAGGGATTTTCAGAACCGTTCTATGACAAAGACAACGAAAACTGTACACATTAGTAGGTTTAGGCCTGAAAAACAAATTCCTTAAACAATCCACTCATATGGCAGTTTATCCTTGCACCTGGTATAAGTTTTTATTTCATTTTTTTTTACTGTTGTAGACATGCAAAAACAGCATGTGGTTTCTTTTGTATGGCAATAGATAAATCTCATGAGCACCACAGCTTAAGTATAACATCAAAATTGAAGACTTCATGCAAAAATATAAGCTGTTTGCCCAGAAGACTTTCTGCCTGTCGGTATCGCAATAAAGGGGTGAGACTTGGCCGGTTATGACAGCGAAAGCCCTGCCTATCCTTCCCTGACAATAATTTCTCATTTAGGCATCATGACTCGATGGCTGGACATGGTCCATTTACAGCCGCTAATCATCACAGTTTGACATGACATATCCATCGATTCATTTAGCGGACATCACAGAGCAGCGTTTTGAAACAAGTCTGTGTGCGGTCCAGTGTTTTTTTCTCCCCTCTTTATAGTAAATCAAAGCTTTGTTTGTTCAGCCTCTGAAGTACAGAATGTCAACAAAAAAACCCAGAAATACTCCGTAGCTGTGTAGCCTAGTAGACTGAGGTAACCATTCTCAGCAATTAGGAGAGCGGAGGTATATCAGGCCTGTATCGTTTGGAAATATTTAAAGTGCCCTTTCATGTGTCTCCGAAAAAGATAAATAAGATAAAGATAATGCTAATAAAAAAAAAACGTTTATGTTAGAGAGCACATGAACAGTCTGGGCAGAAAGCAAAGGCAATATTTAAGTCTTGCTCAGTCTTAGGCATGCATATTTTTTATATAAAATTCGTTACGTAACCTAGCAAGCTCCGAAAGTTTAATTGCGGAGGCTTAAAGTTTTATAAAGGCGGCAGAGGGAGACGGGCGAGATAACAGGACAGAGTAATCAGAGGAGAAAGCTTGGGAGCAGAGCCAGGTCCTCCATCCAACCCCAAGCATCTCCGGCAGGGCCGGAGCTGATCTCACTTATCTGGTCTTCTGGAGGGGGTTATCGCCCGGCGTGGCGCCTGACCAAAAACGGACACACCGGTTTAGTTCTGGGTGCAAAACAAAGGATTTTCTCTCTCCGCCTGCTGGCTTGCGAGTGGGCCGTGTCATTATTAGCTTACTGCACTCCCCCCCCCCAAAATGGCCATCCGAATCTGACCTCCTCATTTCTACTCAGTTCATCTTTCATTCCTTTCCTCCCTCTGAACCTCTCTGATCACCCTTCCACGGTCACACTATCTCATCCTTTTTTTGCTTTCCTTTTTCTTTGGAGTTGTTCATCACAAAATCTCAGCCCTAGTGACACGATCAGCCTGGCAGTGGAATAACCTCCCGTCCCGGAGCTGTATTTCATTTTTCTCTCAAAGGAAGATGTCTTAAATGGCACTTAACCCTTAGCACAATTCACAAACTCTCCAATATTGCCAGCGCTAACATTTCTCAATAAAAGCCGTCTCCGTAACTAAGGCTCGCCATTAATCTTATATCTAATAAGAAAAAAATAGTTAGCACAAATAATACAGAGAGAACAAATATAGTGATAAAATTACATTGTATGTGTATAAATAAGTGATTATTGTTTGTCTAACAGCGTAAAATGGACCACTTTTACAGCACAGAGCTGTTAAAGTATTACCACACAACTTTTTGTTTTGCATGTCACCAGCAAATGATTAAAACCATGCTATTTTTTACCATCTTCAAAATGTTTATTTGGTCAGGCTATCAACTAACGTTTTCCGAAGTCCGGGAACATCTTTGATCCCTCTGCTGTCTAATGAAAAATGTGGGTTCCGCTCGCTTAGAAAACCACAAGATCTTACGCTACTCTCTCTGTGTCAGGCTGATTTAGTTAAAATGTACTCCCCAAAAGTTCTTGGTTCGCTGAATGGAACGAGTTGTCAGTAAACTTTTCAGGATGTTCAACGAGAACTATATACTTTCAACCGCTTTTTCATGGATGAGGGCTAGCGAAATGCATTCTATATTCAAGAGTCATACAGATCAGAAGGATTCCACGCATAATGTTAGGAGATTTCTGAATCACTTTACCTATCTTTGTGCCATTTTATGCATTCTTTAATGGCTGACTTGTACACTCGTTGATATTTAGAATGCGTGTAGAATCCGAGGAAACAGAAAAGAAAACTTGGGGTGTGTTTTCTCTGTGGGGCGAATTGGGACTCTGCGCCTGTGATCAAAAGGTCGCCGGTTCAAATCCTGAAGCTGGCAGTGTGATGTCACCGTTGGCCCCCTGAGCGAGGCCCTTAACCTCCAATTTCTCCAGGGACTGGCTGACCCCGTTTTCGTTAAAAATAATAATAAAAAAAAAAGTTATTTTGGACAAAAATGTCTGCTAAAAAAAAAAAATTATAAAAAAACACAGCTTTTCTGGACTAACGATTATGGAGTCAGTCAGGTCAGTGGAGAAGATCAAACTAACGGGGTGGAGAGGCAAAAAGTTCAGAAGGAAACATTATTTCATTGTTCTTTTGTGGATAGCGCGCCAGGAATATCAGGAGCAGCAGCATCCATACTATCAGCTGAACCATACGAGGTCTGAAGAGTCTTTTCAGAACCCTGAACGATCTGCATCTATGATGTCTAACACAATGAGCAGCGATGAAGGGCTTAAGGACTCAGCCCCAGCAGCAAATGTTAACATGGGGGGCGGGGGGTGTTGCAACTGTTGTTTGACGCTGCCACGTTCAGGGACAGGCGGAGATGGAGCAAAGAATGCAAGAGCGACATTAACACGGTGGAATGCCGTCCTCTCCAGTCACTGGTCCCCTTAATGAATGATAATCAGTCATCTGAAATGCTCACATTGATTGCACTGTGGTGAAATTATGGGAAAATTAATTCTGAATAAAAGTCAGTCCATTATATCTACTGTATATTACGCTTTATTAGATTTTTCATACAAATCTGGGAATGTATTTTATGCCTGCTCTAGCACGTGATACATTATAACCACACCGAGCGATGGGGATTCTGGCTTTATTTCAACTTTTGGGATTTCGGTTGGGATTCTGCACTTCAGTCGATATAGTACAATAGCCGGGCTAACACCACAGCTAAAACGGTACCACGCAACATAAAACTTCATTTACTCAGAAACCAGTATTTATTTTTCATGAGCTACTAAGGTATTTTTGCTGTTATTTTAAGTATATATTACGGCGACATTAATACATTAAATGACATTTGGCCCAGAATTTAAGACGTAACCAAGTTTATACCAAGCAAACGAGGTAAGTCAGGGAAGGCCTCATATCAATTTTATCATCCGCGGTGTTTTCCTGCGCGTGCCCGTTACAGACAGACTCGGTTGTCCTGCGCGTGCCCATTAGACTGACTGGGCTGGCCTGCGCGTGCCCGTTACAGACTGACCGCGCTGTCCTGCGCGTGCCCGTTTCGCCCACTGGAAAGCACCGCCCGTTTGTTTTGCTGCGCGCCGCCGGGAGAAGGAGCCGTTCGAGCGGCGGCTCAGGCTGCCGCGCCGGCAGTACCGCGTTTTCGTCCGCAGAGATTTAACCCCGACACGAAGACGTGCTGGTTTCCCGCCCCGCCTCCGTTCCGATTAGTGCCAGGATTCCATGTCCGGGCACCGATGGGGTAAATACGGACGTCTGACTGTACCACACTGTGACTTTGATTTATCTGGGTACGTATAGGTATACTATTCAGCGGGGGAGGTGCTGCAAATGGAAAAGGGGCAAAAGATCGGACAATGACGGTGGTGTCTGATAAAAATCACCGCACGAATATTGTGAGAGTTATGTTGCGTGACAAATGCATTCATACTCCCCATGGATTGCATTGGACACATTTATAATTTACTGATGATAAACTGGTGAGAACCAAATGTTCACATATTAAATATTAAATGCCTGATTCAAATATGCATGGCATTTTATAAACTGAAAGATTCTGCAGGCCACTTAAACTTTAAAATTTGTTAATAAAATATGTTTAATAGGTAATATATTCCTTCATCTTTATATGATTTGAATCAAATAAGGAAACATAGTACTGATATTGCACACATAAATATATTAATAAAAGAATCTATAATTTCAAAGAATGGCTGTAAAATAAAAGCATTTATATTCTGCCCTTTAATTGATTTTGGTATAATTACAGCATTCTGGGTTTAAAAAGGCAATTTTATCATGGCTATTAAAGGCACCTTAAATAATGGCCTGACTGGTCTTAATAATTCAGTTGAACTAATTAACTGTCATCCTTTGAGAATGAACAGAATAGTTGTGTAATCATTTGTAAAGTTGCAGCCGTACACAACGGGGTGTCCGTATTTTAAACATATATTGAGTGACTCATCATAAGAAAGTTGGTCCATCACGCCCTATAAAAAAACAGACCCAAGGAACTACGGCTTCCTTAAAGTAAACAGCTATGTTGTATCAAAACTATCTACGAGGTTAAAAAAATACATGACTTATAATACATAACAGACTCTTGTTAATGTTTACGTACACATGTGACACCCAGAGGTATTAAACCTGCAGGCAACATTTTGTAATTTCTCAGGAAAAAAATCAATAAATAATTCTTCACAGCTTTCACTTAATTGTAATAGGTGAAGACCTTCATAACTGCATTCTATTTACAGTTCTACCCAACACTCTCTCGTTCAATTGTTCTTTGCTTTAGAATATCCATTTTAAATACAGCGTCGTGTCATACGGCCATCCAAAATTCTGACAACCTGTCACTTGAAGTAGGACTCCTCTTCTATTTTCACCACCAGCATACAGCTATACTAATGGACAGTTTAACGTCAGTTCTAGTTTTCTGCATTTCCTCAGGCGGGCCAAATGAGGTACTCCAGACAGGACTGTTATCCATGCGAATGAAATGTAAAAGGTCAGTGTTAGCCCACTGTCCTGCGTTCAATGATGCGATCACTCTACCATAGTCTTCAGCCCCCACCTACATCGTAGACCCCCATAATTCCATTTGCAAATGTAATCTGTGATCTGTACCTTTAAATACACTTGGGATTCTGGGAGTTCTGTTCATACAGCTTCCTAATTTTTTAATTTGTTTTAATACGAATTAACTGTAGCGATTCTATTCGAAAAAATATGTCGATAAAGATTTAACGACTGAATTCTCTTACCGCTGGGACATGATCTTATAAGCGTCAGGCAGATAGCACCGTGTGTTCTCCATCTGGACCGGGTCGGCGTCGCAGATTTTGTCGTCCGTCCGCCCATAGTTGGCGCTCTCGATCATGATGACGTCGGTGCCCGGGCAGCGTAGCTCGATGGGGTAGCTCTCGCAGGACAGCTCCCTCCGCACCACCGCCATGGGGATGGGGGCTCGGCTGAAGGCTGCGGGCCAGAGGCACACACATTGTCTATGACCTTGCTCTGCCACCAGGTGGCAGTAACAGCGCCCATTCACTACATGCTCCTCCCACTTTGACACACTTGTGAAACTGCATTCCAACATTTAAGTAGCCAAAATATATTGATTATTGATTATGCATTGATTATTAACACTTGGTATTTACCGCGGTAAGCTACCACTTGTTTCAAGTTTGACATAAGGTACAGAATAGCAGGTAATCAGTAAGGCAAAGGTGGAAAGATTTAAGATTTGGATCACTGGCCACTGTGCTACTCTAAGGAGAGCCCTTGAAGTAATCCTAACCTGAGCCGTATCACGTATCATATTTCCAGGTATATAAAGGGACAAAGAGTCAGTTGTAAGGCACGTATGCCAGGCTGACGGAATGGGTACGATGTCATAACAGAAGGGTCAGTATGCATGCACTTGTTTTACTCTTTCCAATGGCTTTTACAACCCACTCTACATTTTAAAACGCCTTTGTCCTTTTTTATAATGACAGTGATACTTCAAAAGAAAGGCACACCAAGATTACAGGACATCGACACTGACATTTCAGACGTTCAGCGTGCGGTATGAATTGACTTAAGGATCACTGCGTTGAAAAGCATGTTGAGTATTATCATGAAAACACAACATTGGACTGCAAAAGCTTTATTCTATGAAATAGTAACCATGGTAACATCAACCCCATCCCTCAGTACAGTCCTATAGACTGCATTACTGGAGATGTAAAGTCGAGGGTAGAAATCCGACGTAACTCGCTGCTCAGCCCTATCTCTCTCAAGGACTGTGCCAAATTGTGCGAGATGAATCACGCAGACAGACATTCCTGGGTAATGGTGGGAGCTCCAGAGTCTCTGACATGTGACTTAGATTGCAAGCTGGAGCAGAAACCAAACAGGGTTCGCCAAATTGCTGCATTAGTCGATCAAGAGCGAGACATTTTGATTCTACCCTGTCATCTGTCTGAGATAAAGCTGATATACAATGACATTTAAGAGTTATCATTAATGTAAAAAACGGCGGGGTACTGAGCAGACAGATGGGTCGTCTTCTTGTGGCCCTTGATGGAGACCTTTGGACATTGGAGGGTCAATAACCATTCTCTTTGTCAATATTTTCTCAACTGTTTACTAATCCTTATCCAGAAATGTACAGCCCATAAAATAGATGCCATTTAAGCCCCCAGAATGAATACCCAACAAGAAAGTCAGTGACAGGGTAGATAGTCAGGAAGTATCATTTCAAACAGTACTCATCAACCTGAGGACACACATGCTATTGTCCATAACCACTTATCCAGTACAGGGTTGGGGGGACTGGTAGGCAGTGCAGCCGGGCGCCCGCAGTGATGTGGAGGGCCCCCTTCTGACTGTGATTCTTACATATATGGGAAACATTAGTGAGGATTATGGCGCTGACATCATGCATACGGTATTATATGAACTCGTGACATGCTACTTTTATATCTCTCATTTTTATGTATAAAATTCTCATTATGGTGGAAGTCAACACCAAAACCATGGACAGAATACTTAAAACAATTCTTTTGAAATGCAAAAGTTTGTAATGTTTTGTAATCAAACTACATTGTTGAGGCCAGTATTTAACGAAAAAAGCATGTTTGTGGAATTTGCTAACAACTGCAGTGCATGATGGGTATGATATTTGGAAGCGACTCAAATTTCATCATCTGCAGCTGCCGTAACTGGCATAGGCAGGCCCTAGGTGTGAATTTGGAGGGCATGGTCCATCCATTTGTACAGTTGTTCTGCCACCAGTTCATCTAACTGCATGTGTTTGGACTGCAGAAAGAAAGAAAGCAGAGTATCACACATACAAAGGTAGAGCACGCAAATTCTGCATGCATGGTCTGAATAGTGCACCCTGCTGGTGGGAGGCCAGAATGTCAATCACCGAGCCACGCCACACAAAACCATATTTACAATAAATTATTTCAAAGGAACACAGTAATGTATGCAAACACAAAACATTTCAGTGGGAGTGGGACAATATGTGCACTCTGGTCTTCCGATTGTTAAGACTAGATTTGTATTTTCAGAAGAGATTAACAATTCCATTAATAAGGCAATTTTTCCTTTCCTGGTAATTAAATCCTGCACCTAACAGGAAAATTGAACTGCCAATATACGTGACTGCCAATCAGATTTATTGAACAAGTAATAAATCCGAGTAGCCTGTTGATTTTTCTGACCGGTCAGAGAAAAATTAGGAGTTTATTTGTGGCTGAGGGGGTGAAGGACTGACTCATATTGAAAGCTCCACACTATAATGGACAACGAAAAATGTAAATAGGATATATATATTGCATGTTGAAATACAAGCTAAAAAAATCAAATAGTGATTTTAACTAAAAACAACCATAATTAGAACATTAAAAAACACCTTTTCAGACGACTTTTTTCTCTAAAAAATGCACAAGTCTTTAACACGAGAGATTTGCTACACTGTACAGCACACCACACTACTGTTACACTACAGCAAGATTGCTTCATTTCAGCATAAAAAACAAGGTAAAAAATTACATCTACAATGAAATACTATCTCTGGCATGTTTTTCTCTCCCTAATAATAGCTCTGGGTGGAGAATCCTAAAGGCTGATAAGCGAGAAGCAGGTAGGAAACCTGCTTCCATTCAGAATAAGGCTCTCCACTTCCCATTTTCATCGACTTGCTGTCGTGCCAATAAAACATGAAATACTTCCATCCCTGGACCTGTTCTGGGTCGTGTGGTGCGTCCTTGGCTAACTTCATCAGTGGGTCAAGAATCAGCGAAACGTTTTGTTTTTTTTGTTTTTTTTTCTTCAATAAAAGCCACTTTCGGTTACAGATGTCAGAGGATAAGTTTGGTAGGAGCAATAAATCTGACCGAATGACACTTTGTCCAATAAAGGAGTTCAGATCACCTACTAAGCATGGAAATGTCGCACGCTGTATTTTTGTGGGGCATGGCAGACCTTAATGGGCACATTTAGAGATGCTGGTGGTGTCCTGATGACGACGACGCCGGCGTGTGAGCATGTGGCATGTAGCTGTCAATCTCCCTTGCCAGCAATGCCCTGGGAAAATGGGACAATGGACCGAAACGTGCGGCGGTCGCAACATTAACGTCAGGGTCTCCGATAAATTCCGGATGATGGATGCGGCTATTTAGGGCCGTCTGCGTTCGACGGGGACGCATCTGAATGCTGCGCTCTTCCGGCGCCCATTTTGCCGCCGACATTTCAGTTGGCACTGATATAATTCATGAATCCATTACGCGGCCATACATTTTTAACACGCCCTGTATCCAATATTCATCCCGATGAAATCCAGGGGAGCGCAAGAATCAAGGCCTGGGTACAAACCCAGACAGGATAGCCATCCTCATTCAGACAGGCATGCCTTCCTGGCAATTTAAAGTCACCGGTTCACCGAAAATCTGTATAAACACAGAGACGACGCGTAAAATATGGCCCCCGGAGCACAAACTCTTAAAGCAAAACCACACCAGTGAAGTGACACGTAAGGCGCAGGATTTTACGTTTATTTAGCTCGTGCTTTTATTCAACCGCCCATGTCAGAATGCATGAGATGGTTCATCAAGTCAGCAGAGGAAGCCGGTATGAAAATCACAGTGTACCAGTTCAGTCTGCTAGCCCTTCAGCATTAAGGTACGGCCACGTGGAAGCTTAATCTGCCGTGAAAACTGCTTTCTTCCTGTTTACGATAAAATAAGACAGAATCCTAACATCAGCAACATGGGAAATGTCGCGGCCCTCCTTCGGAAACCTCATTGCAAGAGGCGGGCAAACATCACCAAAGATAGTGTGTCCTCTTTGAGCCGAATGTAACTCTTCCTGCCCGCTTCGATTACCGCGGGCGACACACTTCCCGATCAAAGCACTTCATCCACCTTGACCTCACTGCAGCGGTTTTGAGAATCGACACTTACCATCACCCTGTATCACGGACCTTAAATGCATAAGTACCACAGGGGGAGTAAAAAAAGACACATAATGGATTTGTTTCTCAACACACCTGTAGTTGTACACATCCCCCCTACAGTCCGAATGGTACGCTCTGTTTTAATATCCATCCAACTGTCCTCCCTTTCTATACAAGTGAATCCCAATCTTTGTTTCTTTTTATTTATTTTATGAACTCTCGAGAAATGTATTCTATGAATACAAATTGCATTTAATGATAGTTCTGAATAGTGCATTTATATATGCATATATATATATATATATATGCACTGTTCAGAACTATCATTAAATGCAATTTGTATTCATATATATATATATATAGATAGATAAATATAGATATAGATATATACTGTACATGCTCTGTTTTAGATCGCCCAAGTTCCTGTGGACGTTTATATTTCTGTGGCAAAACAATGCGTGCGCATACCTTTGGATGCCAGATACACTCCACACTTAACTTGCTGTTACTTACTAAACATCAAATTGCCTATACATCATTATACATAAAAAAAAAACACCAAAAAATGCAAAACGTTCATAAGCAATTACAAAACGAGTGCTTCCAAAAAAAAGCAATGAAACATAAACACGTCCATCCATCCACAACCGGTTACCCGGTACAGGATTGCTGTCAGCCTGGAACTTATTCCAGGGACAACTGGGACAGGATGCCAGTGGTGGGGGTCACACTCACATCTCTGGAGGTGTCAGGTGACGGTGCAATAACTGACTATTATTATAAGCAGCAAATAACTTTATTTTTACTTGACACAGCTTATGCATAATATGACAAATAGTCTCTACTGCTGGATATATGATCGTTTTCCTTGACATTTAGAATTCTCGAAGGTCATATTGCTGCAGCGGCAAATGATACCCAAAAGCAGGAACGCTCGCCCAAATGCGGTCTCATTCCCGCTTCTGAAGCATGCCACAGCCACCGCGTGCCACACCGAAACCGGGCAGGTCAGTGGTAAATACTCATGCAGCACGTAGTGCTGGATAGATTATCCGATTATCTGAGTCATTTGCGTTGCATCCTAAGTCAAATTCAAGGCAAAAAACAGAGATGACCGATGGAGCACGCCAGGCACCTCAGTTGCACCAAAGATACTATATCACGCGTGTGCATCTAGCTATTAGTTTATTTATTTGCTTGCATAATTTGAGCTGGATTCCAGTCCAGGTTGTACCCCTGCCTCATGTCCTCAGCTCTCCAGAATACGTTCACTACAGCACTGCGCTGGATAACTGGTTATGGAAAATAGTTGAATGGATCTTATTCTGGTTTTGCATGAATCTCCAAGCACCATTTTTTTTCAATTTTATGTGCCAAAATAGCAAAGTGTAGATGCAAGACATTGTGATGGTGAGAAGCTACAACACCAGGGACCAGGCGTAGGCGAAGGGCAGTGCCAGTTTTCAGCCTCGCCACCAATGAGGCGTGCCCAAGATACCGTCTCTGTACAAGGGGATCCTCCCTGAAGCTCAGTGTCCAAAGCAGGGGGGACGGGCTTCTTGGGGCCTTGGGACACTTTGACTCCCCCATCCCACTTGGCAGTCAGCCCTCCTTTCGAAAAAACGTTTGACATCGTCGGCATCAAGGTTGGGATTGCAACATGCAGCAAAGATGAGGGAGTGGTCAAGTCCTCAAAAGACACAAAAAGAGGACCGTTTGGCCGGAAGATTGAAAAGAAAAATACATTACAAAAGATACATTGCTAAACTGCATATTTCTGTAATATATATTTCAAGGTCTGAAGGTTCAAAGCACAAAAAAGTTGATGAAGTTGTGAAGGATGCAGGCAAAAACTTTTCATTAGTATTTTTTTTTCCTTTTAAGTAAGACCATCTGTTTTAGGAAAACAAATGATGTCCAGGCCATGTTTTTCCTGGAATGCAGTGCCGTGTGACACGATGAAGGTGACGGCGTACAGTATGTGTGCATGTAAAACATTAAAGCAATATTTCCAGAGAGAGACGTATCTAGAAATTAGATTAAAGGTTCTTTTTTTTGCAAGGCTCTTATTTTTTTCAAAGCATGGTTAATAAGGAGATGAGACAGGCGGAGTCTTTCTCCTTAAAGGAAGTTCTTACAATAGATCCCTTCTCTTACTGATGGCTGTATTGAATTCATCCCCCCACTGAACTGCTTTCAAAACCACTTCAAGTATCCTCATCGGCCTCCATCTTCAAGGTCCAAGAGGCTAAGCTGTCACCTTCACCACTTTCTCCCTAAACACACTCACACAACATCTCACTCGAGAGGCCAGACTCTTACTACAACAGGTACACAGGGTCTGTATCAGATACACTGAAAAAAATCATATGTCATCCAACAGCCAAACCATACTGTGCGCGTATATAGGAACCTAATGATGTATGTAAATAGTGACAAAATAATGCCATATTTGTCCTGCGTTAACTTTGTCTATCCAGAAGCTTTTGATGGGTGACCACTCCAGCAGATGCTCGTCAGGATTAGCATACTGCATGTGCAAATTCACACTGGGTTCCCTTGTATCGCAAATCCCGACATTGAATTCCAGGTGCAACATTCCGCGGAGGTCGTCGGACAACACAAAGCTTTTCCTGTGAGTCTCTGGGCACACGTGGACATGGGATACCTGATACCATATGTGAATTTCCAGATATGCTACGGCTAGGTGACTAAGGAAGGTCAACGCGGGATGTCAAGGTGAGTCACAGTCAGGGAGTCACAGTCAGTGAATCACAGCTCTATCGTTATGGGAAAATCACAGGTATTTTCATTTGAATCTCCTGTCGCATGGCAATAAACTAGACTGAAACACAAATATAAAAAGTCTGTACAAAAAGTATACAATTAATTACAATAGCTACAGTTACAATACTGGTTGCAGTAATAAATAAATAATGCAGTGCATCCCTGACCATTGAACTGAACAATGTTACATTTAGATCAGAGCAGTAAAGAATGAAACAGCAAAGGGTTTATAGACATGGTGGGGAAGAGTAATGCCAACAATGTTACAGCACAGGGGCCATGCTACCCCATGATTGGCTGTGAAAATTACAGCACGTGGGACATGCTACACCCTGATTGGCTGTGAAAATTACAGCACATGGGACATGCTACACTGTGATTGACTGTGAACGTTACAGCACAGGGGACATGCTACGCCATGATTGGCTGTGAAAATTACAGCACATGGGACATGCTATCCCACAATTGGCTGTGAACATTACAGCCCACGGGACATGCTACGCTGTGATTGGCTGTGGGACCATCCACAGTGCATCTCCATGCTGTCTGTAAAAGTCGCATCTTCCTGATCCAACCCGGCGACGCTATCACTAAAAATAGGGGGAAATCAGCTCGTCTGAAGCTCAGCACTTCCCAGGAGAAGACGGGAAAATGAGATCTCTATTTCTCCACAATAAAAAACAGCACAACACGAAAATGAGAGTTCTTTAAGAGCGTCTTGGGATACTCATGTGGACAGAAAAAATAAATCTGTCCAAGGTCTTTAAGAAGTCTCACTTTATCTCCATTCCAATTATCGCAGAACATCTTAAAATGACCTCAATTAATCTTATCTATTTTTTCATATTCCTCACTAATATCTAATTTATGAGTGTTTTTCATGCTGTTAATTTCACTAATAGAAGGTTTATGCAAAATAATAATAAAAAAATTAGACAAAAGGAGATGTTTCTCCAGCACTCCAGCAATAGGAGGGAGGGGAAAAAAAACTCCCGCTGGTGGTTTGGAAAGGACAACCTTTCTGTGGTTTGGGACTTGTCGTCTGTGGGGTCATAAGCACGGCCCCATGAAGATAAACAGAAACAGGACTGAAAGTACCTAACAACCCCACATCTGTCTTGAAATACTTTGTTTTGACCCAAACATCCTTAATGTCACTGCAACTGTATTTTAATTTCACTGTAATTGAAACAGCAGAGAGAGCACTGTCAGAATAGTGAGGGATTGCTGTGTTACACGTGGCTAATAGATCAGTGTGCATCAGTTTTATTAGGAGGAAAATGCAGTATGACTTCATTATTACTTGTCTGTGCTAGCTGCATGGTATAGTGGCCTTATGCATGCACATGTTCCCTATGATTTGCCATTTAAAATCTTGGAAACACCCGCATATATTGAGCAGCTGATTCAGCCAACATTATAAGCTTTGTTGGCCTGGCACTTCCATTATAGCACTTAAAATGAAATCCCTGCATGATAAGTTAATATGCATCCATATTCCATAACCGCTTTTCTGAGACACACCGAGCCTGGACCTTGTCCTGGCATACAGTATAAGATAGAGAAGCGCTTCCCAAGCCAGTCCTCGGGGACCCTCAGACGGTCCATGATTTTGCTCCCTCCCAGTTCCCTGCCAAATACTTTTTGCATTTTAGCAAAAAAGTGGAATGATTGTCTAGGGGTCCCCACGGAGCAGTTTGGGAAACACTGAGGTAAGGGCTGAGGTGGATAGTTCAGGTCCAGAAAATGAAAATCCAGACCAAGATTTTGTTTCAGCCAACCAGTTGTGACTGTGACTCTTTATAATCAACTGGCTGGTTGGAAGAAAATCTTGGTCTGGATTTTTACTTCCCGGACTTGAACTATCCATCTCTGGGCAATGAACACCCTCAACAGTATGCCAGTCCATTACTGACACACTATGAGCAATTTAGACTCATCAATTCACCGACGAGTGTCTAAACTGTAGGAGGAAGTCAGAATTGGCCTAGGACAGCCGCTCAAAGGAAGAACATGTAAACTCCAGGCCCGGGGGACGTGAGGCTACACCACTAACTCCCAAGCCACCAAAGTGCCCTTATGTTAATGTACACTACTTACATTTTTATGTAGCAGGTGAAGCATGTACATCAAATAACACATGGCACTTTTGAAACCTGTGGCATGACCGGCCCAAAAAGACTGGCGTGCCACAACAAAAACTACCGTAATCAGTGCAGAGGATAATAAAGTTCAGCTAGTTTGTATGGAAAATGCACTTGCCTTCGAAAAATCTATCTGGATAGTGGCTCATTTATCCACAGAATATAATGAAATTTCCTCATGAGAAAACATCCTCGGGAACATTGGAGTTAACCTTATTTACTTGTACTCAGTTTCATTAATAAAAATGGCGTGCGCGTCATGCTGATTGCGGAACCATACCGAGCGGTAATCTGCAAAAAATGAGTCGCAGAAATGACTGAAAACTTATTAACAAAACTTAGGCAGCTATTTTACTTGCTACCCATCCCCAAGAGGGGAGTCAAGGGGGAAGACACAGATGGGGGATGTAGGACTAAACGGGGCAGAGAGAGCTGGCGCTGGCCAAATTGTTCTTTGGGCTAGTCCAGCAAGTGTATCTGCTGGCTCTGCTGACCACGGGGTCCCTCTTAATACCTGAATCCTGCCTGCAGCCCTTTCATGACCCACTAGTTGGTGTGAAAATGCCTCCTAACAGAATGAGGGGTGGAGTAGGTCTATGTCCATCAACCAATCGGTGACCCAGCTTTTGCAGCGATTACAAGGACTATGCACCCATCTATTAACGGCAGTCCCGCGTTAAGGCCCAACTTACTGACTCGTACTTAGGAACGGACTGCCATAAAACGTATTACATTAAAAATTTCAAATTAAATACAATGGTTCGTAATAATGAACGCGCGCAGAATGTGGAGACGCTTGTGAAAACATTATGTGGCTTCAGTGGTTCATCAACTCGATGTACAATACAGTACCGTATGTAGTTACTATTATTATTATTATTATTATTATCTTCTGTATTATTATATATAAGATGCTTTAGGGTATTTGGAATTGTTTTATGCATAGAAAACTAAAATATGTACATATACCACATATTAAGTCTAACTAACGCTAAATAATTACCAAATGTATATTTTCTGACCTACCTACAAATCCTGCTTAAAGACAGACTTCTGGAATGGATCTCGTTCGGAAGCTGGTGACTGCCTGTACGACAGCTACTTCACTAGCTCGGCTCCCAGGTATCATAAGGCATTGTGCATGTGCCGCCACCTAGGACCGCTCACTCACCTAACTCATACTTACTCACTCCTTTGCAGTACTCACTATATTTACATTATATGTTTATGTCGCACTCTGTGTTCACATCGCACTGCTGTACATATTGTCAGAATTGTACTTGTATTCATTGTCTTGTTGAAGCACCTCAGTCTGTATTTGTGTCTTGTGTTTAACTCGCGTTTACCGGTGGTCAGGACATGCAAAATAAGATTTTCTTTGTGTGGTTTAACTGACTGCTTACTCTGCCCATAATAAGAAACTCCTGGGTCTTGAATCTGAATCCTGGACATCCTGCAGTCTACTGCAAAGAGCTTGGACACATAAATTAACAGTGGTACAAATGCACCTGAACAGACTATATGGGTAGTGTCTGCACATGCTCAGTAAGGAAAGAGCCCGTCAATCAGAATACACACGAGCTACTCCATCTACAGCACCAGACCCATTGTGTTAATCACTTTTCCATCAAACGGGCTCAACGCTTAAACCTGTCAATATTCAGATTCTTTTTTTAACTTAGGAATTTCGGAGCGCTCTGTCGGGATGCCTATAACAATGGCTGAAGCAGATGGGTGCCTCTTCAGGATGGCTTTACGGCGAAGGCCGCGACAAAACCGACTCCTCAAATGCGAACGATGAAACGAGTCACTCTGATGAATTACTTCAGAGAGCGCCCGGTTGTATAAACAGGAAAATTATAGTTTGCATAAACCGAAAATTATAAAACTGAATAAACACATTAGCTAAGGCTAATTAGCAAGTAAGAAACTAATCCAGTGTTAGAACACATTTGACAGTTTTATCTATTACCGAAACAGTATTTCTTCGGATTCAGGCTGCTGATCATGTTTAGTTATTTTTTTTTTTACACTGATGTATTACTGAGCACGGGCTCATGGTAATTATATTATAAGCCATATACGTGTATAAATACATTTTAATGAAGGTTAACCGTGAGCGCCTTTACAGTTTAGGAGACTCTGTAATATTTATGACATCACTACCGGCCTCTGGGCCGTTGCGTGTATCCTGCCACCTCGTGTAAACTAACATCCAGATTCCCGCGACCCCTCTGTCAATATCCATTCTCATTAAACAGCACTCTGCTTCAATAAGCGACTTTAAATCGCATCTTTCGACACTTGAAATGGAGCAATTGAGGATCGGGCTCTAATTTATAAGATATTCATGCCCTTCAGAACAACTATAAAACTTGGGAGTATTTAACCTGTTTCCAAAAAGCCTGCGCGGCTTAATGCTGCTGTCATGTTTCAGCGGATTTGACGGCGCTTTGGCAGTGTGAGATACAGCAGCCTGGCCTTGAAAGCCACTTTCAGCTTGCAAATGAAATATTGATTTTTTTTCTTCCTCTTCAATTGGTGGGGAAGAAAACCCATGTGCAACAAAAATGTGTATACTATTCTACGTGCAGATAAAATGCTCAGTCTCCTCATCTTTTTCCATTTTCCTTATCTTTTTGGTCATGGGTACTGTTTAATGAAGCCGTAATATACCTTAGGAATCACACAGGACCTGCCTGATACATCATCATTACACGTGTCACCCCAACACCAGAAGTAGACACGCTTCTGGGCTTCCCCCAGGCACTTATAAAAAATGGATGCCCTCCTATATCCGCCTATAGTCAAACCCAACTCAGAACGGGCAGTATCTCCACAGTAGCCAATCAGCATTCCTCTACCTTCATGCCACAGTGTTCCTCAGGCGACCAATCAGCAGGGGCCTTTCATTTATTTGTTTATTTCCCAAAGGCAGCTTGCGAGTGTCTGCATTCATTTAGAACTATCACCAGCACCATGACATCAGCCTTCTTATTGGTGGGTCTCCACAGAGCAGCAAGCCTGGTAGAACTTCTTTTGAATTCGCTGATGTCACTTTTTTGGCTGGCACTGTGGCTCCGTGGGTGGCGTCCCCCACACACGTCGAGCCTTGTCAGTTCAAATCCCATTCCCAGTCTGAAGGTTCTCCCCCTGTCTGTGTGGGTGTCCTCCACCGCATTTGGATGAATCTGCATCTCTGAGGTGCCTGTCGTGTTTGAGGGCACATGTGCTTGCTGTGAGGGGCTCCCGTATAGTTTATCCTTTTCGACAGAAAAACACTTCATTGCATAAGTGAGTAAACGGTGGAGACGAATAGCCTCAAAATAGCCTCGCTGCCGTTTTCTCATAAAAAAGCGGCGTCCCGAATCCGAGGCAATTATTGTGCGCCATACTGAGATTAAGCCGTGGCTGGTTCTGAAGCTGAAATCCCTGCCTATCGTCTTAATCTGCCATGATACTGAAGATAAACAGAGAAATCTGTCACATGCAGAGGTCAAAGGGCCATCTGATGCCAAGCGCTCATTTTAAGCGGTTTAGCCGAGACCCCCCCTCCCCCCCCCACGCGTTCACATTCTAACCCTCCACCCAGGGCCTGTGTGTCACCCTGAAAAAAGCCTCGTTCAAAGCCAGATCTAACTTCGCTGCCTGTGCCCCAAAGCCACCGCTCACTTTGCTTTTTCACATTGTCTGCGTAATTTATTCATTCTTCCTAATCCCACTGCGTCAGAATTTTAACAGTCCTAAGCAGATGGCTCTTTTCTGTTCCCTTAGTTTAGATTTAAGACTGTACCTGCTTTCTATTGCCCAGAAAGACACCAGCAAAAATCACACAACAGGGTATTTGGAGAACATTGTTATATTAAAGAGAAAAAACTTCTGTAAAAAAAATCAAAGCTAAATTTAGTCCCGTAGGCAAAGATGCAATTCAATTAAAACCCACACAAAGGAAGGGCTGATATTTGTTTGCTTGCGTTTTGTAGCGAAAAAGTCTGAAACTTACCCCCACATGCATTGGGAGCAAGTTAGCGCAGGTTAGCGCGAACGGCTCGCACTTGTTCGCGGCTAACCGCTAAAGGATCGCCCGATTCCAGGAATAGCCCGCGCTTGTTAGCTGAAACTAGAAACTCAAAAAAAAAAGGATCAATATTTTCATTTCCAGCATATCTGATGGGAAAAAAAGAACGCGACGACGTCACCTCTTCAGTTGCGCCATCTGGTGCATTGCGTGTAGCTTAAAGGCAATGCTCAGCTGAGCGTTTACGAGCTGACAAAAACTCGCATTACCTTTAAGACAAACAACGTCAGGAAGGTGGGCAGCTCAGAGCAGGGTAATTTACCTACCATCAGCGACCTTAGCTTTCACTGGGTCAGTTATTCCGCTCTATACCTCCATGATGTGACCCCCTCCCCCCCAGGAAAGATAGAATGGCTTACCATTCTCCAATCAAAGCTTGGGTCAACTAAAGTACTGCGATGACACAACAAAGTAAATCTACTATTTGTAGATTTAAATGATTCTTTTGGTCACGCACTCTTAGGCATCAAACATTCGCAAAATCCCATAATATCCAGACAGGTTTCCCCAATACAAAGGCCTCTTCACCAAGGCAAACTCTATATAGCATCTGTGAGGGGACTGAAGGTGATATCACTCTTCTGTCACAGTTTGTTGATTACCCTTTGACCTCCACGCCACTTGCACAACCTTAAAGTCCTGAACCGAATCGCTCAACCGAATTGGTCACTGAGGGGTCAGCCAGGGTTAATACAAACTGAAGCAATGCACACTGGGAAACATTTCAATGACAATGGCACGCCCTTGTCGACGGCACTTGCAAAGAGATCCTCTTTCTAATTCCATTTTTATCCCCAGAATGTGAGAATATTTTGGTGCAAATGGGCGTGCATCTGCACAAGTGCTATGCCTCATTCGCCTCCCTGTTCCGGTGCATCCTCTTGGGCTTGGGAGAATTGCAGAATTTGCGTAATCAATCATGTGTATAAGATAAATAATAACTGTCGTGAATAGATGATAAGCATGTCATGAGGTGAAGCCTATTAGCTGGCAGCGCTAATGGATAGTGGACTCAGTGTCACCCAGAGCCCACACAGACACAAGCCGGGCCTGACGGTCGCATGTGGACTTTGGCTGAGCATTTTATATCCCAGATGTGTCACTGGATGTGGTAATGGTAAACAAAACCTGGCCTGAAAGCAAATAATTAGCGGTACAAAAATAAATACGAAGCTTTATCCCGTGATAATGGCAGCTCCTCCTGATACCGAGGCAAGAAACGCGAGTTAAACCCAAGACAAACATAATAAGGGCCTACTTCACCTCGCCAAGCCTACGAACGCAAACGACTGAATCCCCCAGTACTCCAAGATCGCCAGGCTGAAGCTGGTAGGGAGGAGGGCCCCCAAATTCTCAGCTTTCGCCCCTCCCTTCCTTCCAAGGCGCTCTAGACCCTCAGGAATGTCCACAGCGACACCCAGCTTAGATGGTCACTTCTATGCTAATACTGCCTACCAAGCTGACAACAGTGTGAGCAGCAAGGAACAGCGGACTCAGCTGACCATGGGATCTGTGGACAGGGTGGGCATATCTGGCACTGTTAGATTTATGAAACCTGTGTCACAGTATACAGTCACCACGGTAACCCTATGCCACCTACCTGAGCCACATGCCACGTTTCAACGCCAACGCACTGAGAACTAATTGCTGTACTCTTGACTTGGGGTCACCTACAACCTTCATCAACGTACAAAAATAGCCTAATAATGTGCTAAAATGAATGGCGAAAGCATCATATTGTTCCTGTGTGAGGTTCCTCATCACGGCTGAACTGAACATGTAACGGTGCGGAATATCTCCGCGCCGTTCACATTCCCCGACGGCTCTCTCCGTCTGCGCTCTTTTGATTCAACACCATCCGCTGCCAAAGACCATATATTCCTTCGCCCTTCGTTATGTTTTCTCAGTAATGTAGATCTTTAAAAAATAATTATTGCTGCCCGGCCTTTGATCATGTATATATTATTTTGATGCTGAAATGCAACCGTTGGGGAATGAGTGAAAATCATTGCCATTATCGAGGGAGGCAAGAGACAGGACGCATTTGTATAAATAAGGCAGAACGGGGGCGCATCTGGACCAGAGCAACAAAGGCGACAAATTGTAGAGCCGCCTGAGGCTGAGACACCCGCTGTTTTCCACTTCCTGCGTACGGAGAAACAGTCGCCACGGTTCTGTGCCTCAGTAATGTCAACTTTAAGGAACGTATCGTTTCACTCTGTTACTGCCATGTTATAAATAAAATACGTTCGCACGGCGCTCCGTTACCGTAATTAGACACGTAAACAAAATAGAAAACCGAGACCAAAAGCTTGACCACAAGTGCAAAACAACAAAAGTGCGATCTTATCTTGTAAGCAGTGAGCGATATCCAGAATCAGAGCGAGAGGTCGGTGTCAAAAAAAGACTAAACGATGGTGATGGGATAAAATTAGTCAGGTTACAGGTCACATGCAGGTTACAGGTCACGTGCAAGTTACACTGAATACATTAGTAAGGTTAATTTGAATCAGATTGTCAAATACTGCAGTTCCAAGATCTTGATGATATATAGTTGAAATCTGAAAAAAAGTTTATTTTCTTGTATTTATTTAAAGCCCAAAGATATATGGTTAGGTTCTTTCTTCCCCAGTGAAACCTAAATTTTCTGTATTAGTGCATTTGAGTATGTGTGTCTGGAAGGTCTTCTGCAGATGTGGGCAGGGGAGAGTAGGCGGAGCTTACCAAGAGCCGCGGGGGCGAGGAGGGAGGCTAGGATCAGCACCTGTGTGGCCCGCATGGCGCCCCGCAGCGGAGGCGACCCTGGTCGGAGCATCCCCGTCGAGGCCCCGTGCAGCTGTCTGTCTCCGCAGTCTCTGTGGTCCACGGGAAGCAAAGCGGCAGAGACCAGAAACACGGTGGGCCTGGGTGGGGGGAGATATGGTGGGCATACAGTCACGAGACATCCACACCCCCTCCCTGCGATGGTACAACAGCTGATCATGGGAAACTGCATGTGCCCTTCTTGTACGAATGCATCAAAAATACAGAAGAATGACGTCCCATCACAACCGATTCTCGACGGCGGCGGAGGTCTTAGTGAAAGGTTTGCTCTGGCGAAAGGAGCAATTCCCTCTTTTGAACACCAGGGGCGCTCAAACCCAAGTGGACGCAAAGTGGCACAAGGTTGAGTGACATGGGGTAGCGAATCTGCTATATTGGCAGGGAGATAGTGGATGCACACAGAAGACACCAATTCAATGAGTTACCTCAAGCATCTCAAACATTAACCCGATGAAAGTATGTGGGGTTGGTTTGTGAAAAATATGGTTCTGTAACGAGGAGTTGAATTACTATTCTGCAGCTATCTATAATTTAATATTCACTACCAGAGCCTCCCCTTTATTTCATCAGTTAGCTTGACTCATCAACATCATTCTGAAGTTACATGAATGCACACAATCTGAAAACGCCCTACATTATAGTTGTCTTATCTAGTTTTAAATAATTGAACTTTAGCGAAGGGGGGCACTCTTTATCTGCAAAGTCATTAACCTAGCTACTGTTCTACGACTAATTAACGTCGAATCGATGTCTTCCATTCACAGGCGCAGCTGTGCTGAGTTGGAGTTTTCCGTCTGCATTGTTCTCTGTTCGGGGAGCGGCTGGCCCAAAAGCCGGGTGATGTACAGTTAATGTAGCGAGCCGCGGCTAGGGAACTGCACCTCCATGATGCTAGCAGGTGTGAGACCGCGGGAAAAGACACCCAAATGTGGACAGCGGCGGCGCGAGCAGACCTGGACTTCCTTTCTCTTTCACAGTAATTATTTATACAATAAAATGCCTCCCATATACTGTAAATTCTACACCATCACCAGTTATAAATAAGTAAACGTGAAATCCATCTCTGTTTGACTTTATAAAAAAAAATAAAAAATCACTTTCTGTCAACCACTTATCAGGTGTTCCCCGGGGGTGCAGAGTCCTGCTTCAAACACCCCTTGCATCAAAGTTAAACAGCGCTTTTAATTTTTCATTAACGTTAGCATGCGACTGCATGAATTTGTATTTTATCAATAGCGCAGCTCTGTTAGATACACGAAAACTCCAATTCAGCTGCTCTGAATAGATTCCTTTGAATTTTTACAGCAGCACACTACCTGCCATTTAAAACTCTCTGAATCTCTTTGAACACCCCGAACATCTGCACTCACAAAGCTCCCACATATACTGAACAACAACCTCATTAAGATGTTTCTTTTTTTCTCAATGAATTGTTCATTTTCCCTAATTAGCACCTTTTACCCTGTAATAAGTGTTAGTTTCTTGCTGGTATTTTTTCTTTAAAAAAAAAAAAAATTCAATATTTAAATGTATCAATTTGCCTAAAACATCTTGAGTGCAGAATTTTTCGGGGAATCGGTACGCAGAAGCAAATGAAGACTCCTGCTACTCAAACAAATCTGCAGCCAGCACTACGGCTCGCCGACATAAAGAGCAGCCAGCCCAGAACATAGTGCCCAATCATGCAAACACCCGAAAGCAGCACTGAATCTCCGTCTACACCGCTTAACAATTGCATTATTGCGTTTTATTAGCATGTGCGCTTCCGTTGCTGGCAGGATTTCGCGGCTATTTTTAGCGCTTCCCGTCAAAGCCGCGCCATGAAATGCGACTTGATGGCTTAAATTAATTGCTCATTTCATGGTCTATCTGGTAAAAACAATTAATTGTTGGGAAAATAGAGGAGGTTATTAGCAGAAAGGCGACGGCGTGCCGTTAAGAGGTGCGACGTGAAGACTGGGCCGCGGTCGACTTCCCCAAGACAAAGGAAGCAGGTGAATCATGCCAGGACACGCATGAGGCAGTCACCTTGCTGCATGGGTTCGGCGGCGGGAGGGACGGAAAATCCATCGGTAGTAATGGAGAGTATTGATCTCTGCGGGCGTAATATTTGGCTCCACGAAATAACGGATCATTAAGGTGACTAGCGATCTCCCTCCTTCAAGCAGCCCATTCTGTTGTTCTCCACTCCCCCAACATCTGTCAGGCGCTACTTACAAACTCGATGTATGGCAGATGTTCTCCAAGACAAACATAGCCAAGCCTTGCTCCCAGTGCTGCCAGGTCCCTATGACCCTGACCAGCATAAGCACTTAGAAGATGGATGATGGACGTACAGTAAACAGTAAGAGAGGACCGTTGACACACCTACAGCTGGTTTCATATCGCACTCATTGGCGTTGCATTGAACCCACTGCAGGTTTCATATTTTCTCCAGTACATGCTTTTTCATGTTTCCATTCCATTTCTAATAACTGGTTATCTTTGGGTCACTAACCCTAACCCTTAATAGAATGCCAGTCCATCCCAGGGCGCAAGTTACAGGACACCTTGGGCAGGATGCCAGTCCATCACGGGGCACAAGTTACAGGACACCTTGGGCAGGATGCCAGTCCATCACACGGTACATTCAAAATCACGAGGCACCAATTCATGTAAGGCCATATTTTTGGACTGTGAGAAAAATCAGGAATAACTAGAGGAAATACACACTCACTCTCAGACACACACACACACATACACGTTTGTATTTATATCTTTGTGGGGACCGTCGTTTCATTTCCATGGGAAAAACCCCTACCCAGCCCTAACCTTAACCACAAGTAACCAAGCAGTTAGTTTTGCAGTTACAGATTTTTATAAAACTGAGCTTCCCCTTGTGAGGACCGAAAAAATGGTACCCACAACATCAAACTAACATGTTTTCATCACATCGTGGAGACATTTGACCACACACGCACATACATGCTGGGGCAGCATTCGAATTCCAACCCTTTTGTCCCCCAAGTGACCATTAAGCCCCAATAAGATTCACTTAGATCCCTTCACAAACTGACACTCTACCGAGGCGGCTGGTCTGACCCGCTATGTTCTTTGAAATAAGCTGGGATGAGATGGAAAACAAAGAGATAAGTCACAGCACTGGCCACACAAAGCACACGTGTGACGTGATATTCCAGGTTTCCGGGCGGCCTCAGCCCTAGCACGAGCCAACCTGACCCGACGACACCCGACCCGGTCTGGGTCATTCGGTAGACTGCGGTGTTCCCACTGGCAAAGAAAGGTTGCACCTTCAAAGGCCATGTCTGAACGCGAATACAGGAAACAAGTGCCCCCTGAACGGAGGCGACATCCCCCGTGTGATTGGAATACGTTTCAGGGCAGGGATGCTTACAGTCGATGAGCAATACCCTTTAAGGACGGAGAGAAATCCCCTTTAAGAAGAGTGAAGTGCAGGTCGTCTCCAAGAAGACCCCCTAACAGCTGGCCTAATAAATATATCTCACATATCTGGCATATCAAGCAGTTCTGCGAGACATTGATACATGGACACGTAGTAGTAAATAAATCAAAAGCATGGTAATTCTGTTTTGGTGACACACTGTCTGTAAGCTAATGATACACCCCCCCCCCCATCCTGACCCCCCACTGAGCTGAACTCCTGCTAACTCAAACCAATGTAAACACATTCCCCTGCTGAGTTGGCTGCGAGTGCATTAGTTATCAAGGGTTTCTTCCATGCGCTAACGGCGGGACGAGCGTAATCCAGCGTACCCGTACTGCCACCTCTTAAAGGGATTACCGTCAGGGCTGCCAGCCCCCTCCTTCTATGGGGCACACGAAATATGTTAATGCTCGACTTTTAATTAGTACTTTAGGATCAGACTGCGATACACCTTCGGAGGGGGGGTGTGGGGTGCTGTGTTTGCATGATAAACTGTCTCGGTGTGTGCTCTGGGCCCCCACACTTTTTGACTGAAGAATAATTTTGATATGCCCCGCCCCTTAAAACAGGGCTGCCTTCTCCTGCCTAATGACCTGTCGTTACAGCACTGAGAGACTTCAAACGCTCTAGGGTTCACATCTGATTCACCTGAAACTGATGTAGAGCGAATTGAATAAGGCGGCTCCATGGTTGATCCATTCGGACTCAGAGTGGCTGGAAGCACAGCAGGGAATGACCTGGAGCAGAGAGTCGCTCGGGGCCAGGAGTGAGGTGCCCGCACAGACCACAATGATGGTCCGGCCTTGTCCAGGTTAATTGACTCATATGGCCCTATCCAGTTGGGTTTATGTGAGGGGAACCGCGTTCAGGACCATCGGGAGAATAAAGTGAGGCCCGATTGGATACCTGGGTACAATTCAGCTCTTTGGCTATGAAGTGGGGGCACACAGATGTACGAGTGGTGGTATGGGGGGGAGGGGTGCTCTCCAAATTCGCATCGGTGCACGACTCACGGACCTCTGCTGATTAAAGGGAAGACAGACTCCGACATGCTCCAGATGGTGCGAACGCTGCGATGGTGTGACGCTAACAGCGTAGCGTGCGAGTCGGTGCAGATCTCAGAGAGGTATACAGCTGCTGCATTTGTACGCGACCCACTGGACGCCAACCGAAGCAATAAGGGAAAAAGCAAAATTTAAGGCACAAGGCCGCCAACCCACCCCACCCACAACCCGGAGCTGGATAAGAAAGTAAAAGATGGATGGATAGATGGATGGATGGGTGGGTTGGTTGGTTTTCCCCTGTCGCATGCACTGGACCTCACATATATTTGTGCACTGCAGAAACCAGTTATAGAAAATAGACGTGTGGGTATTAAGCTCCAGCAAACCAGCCGACTTCGAATTCCCTCCCTTCCTAATTAATTCCCTGGGTATCACAGAGGAAAACGCCCTGCTCCTTAACCCACTGGCCCACTAGACGGCGACGTAAACACAGCAATTACAAACGCAATGCCACTCCAAATAATTCCAGGTGGAAGTGGATAATCTGATACCTGGCACTGCCGTCCCGCTTTTACCGCGCTGACATGGTGGTTTACCCCGAGTGATCATTAAGAAAAAGCTTTAGCAGAAATCAGGTGACTGGTTGGCTTATGTGCAAAGAAAACAGGGAATCTACGAGCAGATTTAATGAAGATGTGCCCAGCCGGCCTGATGTAAGTACCTCTGTGTATTTACACATCCTCTGTGTGGAAACCATGCAGATCGTGCTGCGGACCATAAGAGCAGCGCTGTGTCCCTGTCTGAATTGAACGGTCTGTTTAGCTTTAAGCATTTTAGCCTTTTGTAGTCCAAAAACAAAGGCTGCGGGTCGGCCAGGGATCTGACACCCGGGTTTCTCCGTGGCTGCCCGGGGTCCGCGAGGCACTTCCTGTTATTACCCTTACCTTCTAAGTCATAACGCCTGGCTGTGCCGGACATTGGAAAAACTCCCGCAGCCCATGTGGACCAGTGGGGCGCCAAGCAGAGCCAAAGCCTAGATCCCTGCTGTTGTACCATTGAGGAGAGGTTTTAACTATGATTCTCCCAGCAAATAAACCATTGTGTCATCATAAACGATGTAAACACAGTGCGTCACTGTGGACAAAAATCCTCAAACAACCATTTCAATAACAATCATATTCAGTTATTCTCTGTGACAGAACGGCATCTTGTCCAGGGTGTTCCCCCGGGCGTGCGTGGGGTGGGCTTGGGGGGGGGGGGGGGGGGGGGGGGGGGGGGGGGGGGGGGGGGGGGGGGGG
>JAODKC010000053.1:3389050-3401152 GCA_026777985.1 Mormyrops attenuatus | reverse complement strand
AATGGGGTTTGCCAGGGCAGGAGGCGGAGTCTAGCCATGCCGGACTTTTCCTTAGCTTTCCCCGAAGCTGCGGTGGCTCTTTTTATCCAGTAAAGCAATGCTGTGAGCCTGGACTCTCAATACAGGATGGAAATAGTAGCAATAATAAACAACAATAAATAATATCCTCAGCATGACGTCGTGGGGGGTGGGACATAAAGCCCCCTGAGCCGGGACACACACACCTCTCCCCAAGCCAAGATGACCCCCCAAACCATCCCAAGACCTGCGGGCCTCTTATCCGACAGACAGAAGGCATTCCATGTCACACGGCTGTGATTTCCAATTAGCGGGCGGGTTGAAGGGTCACCTTCGGTCATGCTCCGCGTCAGCTGAGTGCGACTGCAGTAACCGGATACTGGGAGCGGGCAGGAGCCAGGTAGCGGCTTTCCGGGAGACGGTGTCCACACCGGCGATGAAGCGGAGGGCTCATCACTAAGAATTACATTCATGCGGGTGAATTTAAAACGCCCCATTAAGAGAAATGAATCCACAATACGCTCATTAGAAGATGGTAATTGCTTGAAAATCGCCCACGTCTTTTGTCTTCCTGATCGCACGCTGAAGATCCACTCAGAAAGAGGAACCTGGGGAGCACGGCGCAGAAAAGATGGCAGCACTGGGAGCGCATGCGGACTCCTACGTGCTGATGCAGTAGGAGAACATGCAACGGCACAAGCCAATCACCTCAGTCCCAAAATAAAAATCCCTGTATCAATATACCATCCAGCCATCATCACCATGTACCCAGTTAATTTTAGAAGGCATTTCCATAACAAAAATACACACTAGTGGAATCCCTGAGCAATTAATTCCCAATATGCAATATGGAACCCGCAAGCAACATACATTCTCTTTCAAAAGAATTAAACACAGAAAACCAAGATTGGGCTCGTAGCTGAAGAAGAAATGGTGGTACAGAAAGTTTCAGCTTGTTAGACAGAACTCAGCTGCTTAAAACGCTGACGTTCATCCAATTGTTACCTGAAACAAACGGCAGACACATCTCCCAATGCAACAAGCGTGGCCTCTTCACAAACAATGAAGTAATTCATTGAAAAATCATCACTGCTAACAGAACATTTTATGTTAATTAAAATCATCAGAGCTAAACTAACTGCAATTAAAAGTAGATGTATTTTAGAAAACAAACTACTAATATGAGCAAATATAACACAAAAAAGACACCTATTAGAATACTTAATCTGTTACTTAAGCAATAGTATGTCTGCATTAAATATTCATCAGCTGGCATTTAAAACATCCAAACAGCCATGTTTAATTATACAAACCAAAAGCAGACAAGGGCCAGGCATGGATTCTAGAGCCTGTTCTCAGCCTGTTCACCCCAAACAGGTGCTTGTCTACAGGATACCGCCAGGCATTCTGTGCATAAGATGTTGCACATTTGATTGTTTTTGGCCAAGCAGGAGTCCAATTCAAACGAACATCCCCAGGAAAGACGCGGCGTTAAGTTAGGCTACCTCTGAAAATTGTCAATAAGGGCCTTCCTCATTGGGGGACTGCAGTCAATATATTGATGAAGCAATTCATCACTTCAACTCTACAAGACATTATTTCTAATTAAAAAGTAAGGCATAAATTCCACATTTCATTGCCAGGGTAGAGTGTTAAATAAATCTGTGACAGGGCTGAGATCATGTCTAGTCAACTAGAGTAGTGGCATAAAGAGTAAAATGCATATGGTCATCAAACTCAGACACAGGTTTGTAATTATATATTTGCAGGGACTCTCCATTCATTTCTATGGGGAACACTCTAATCCCAACATGACGACCTTGACCCTACCCAGCCCTAACCTTAACCATAAGTAACCAAAGAAAAACTGTCCCCACAATGTAAAAAAACATGTTTTTATTACATTGTCGAGGACATTTGGTCCCCACAAAGTAATATAAACCTAATCCACACACACGTACACACACATATTTATACGTGTGTGTGTGTATTAAATGATTTGCTGTACATATATACACACACATACACAATTCAGCTTATATATGCATTATATATATCCCCACACTGCATTCATATACATGCATATATATACACACATATTCATATATATACACACACACATGTATATAAGTAAAACACAGGTGACAAAAATACAAGAGGATATATAAATGAAATGAATGAAATGAAATCAACTAATCAAAATATCCTTATCCAGATGGATGACCTTGTAGCCAGGAGGTCAGGGGTGTATGAATGCGTAGGCCATCGTAGGCTGTAGCCTAGGACAGTACTTCTCCCTGAGAGTTGGGAGGGAGCAAAAACGTGAACTGGGGGGTCCTGAGGACTGGTTTGAGAAACACTGGCCTAGGGCCTCGGCAAACATCAGGGCCTCGTCCTGTCTTGGGAAAACTGGAATGGCCAGTTAATCAGTTAAATGGGCGACACCTGAGTGTCTATGCTGATGTCAGCCTAGCGCCCCCTGCCTGACGCGTGTGAGCCTTACATCAGACAGCCTGCTGGACGGTCCTTTGAACGCCGCGACTCGCCTCACTCTCGCGCCCTGCTCCATTTCAGCCATGCACACAGAAGGGCCTTTGCTGCACGCGTGTCCCAATTAATCTGTGTGAGAGCCGCGTGATCGCCGAATGCGGCCGGTCACCCCAGCGCAGCGGCCTCGAGGAAGACCCACGCAAACCTGACAGGTGGGGGCCATTAAGGTTATACTGTCCGACAGCATTAAGACCCAGGTCACACAGGAACGCGATGTGCCCAGCAGCTCTGCACAACAGACGGGGGGGGGAAGAAAAATAAAGTATCATGTAACTGAAATCAAAGGGTACGCGATCCGCTCGGTGAGATTTTCTTTGGAGCCGTTGTTAAAATCATCACCTCAAGCTGCTTCATTGCCACAGCTGTGCCACAAGCTGCTTAGAAATACAGTTCTTTTTTAATCCTTCCTTTTTGCGAACGTTGGCTCTGTGATTTACGTGGCCAGGTGGTGAGGTGAGGCTACTGGGGTCGCTTCAGAGCGATGCGCGAGGAACCCAAAGTTAACATCGGTGTGGAACGTGGGCTGCGTGCATCGTGATCATCAGAAGGGGGAGCAAACCCGCACAATCTTTCAGGTAACGATGAGATCACTGCGTTCATTACAACGCCATGTTAAGCAATTGCAACTGATTTATTATGGGATTAAAATGGAGAAAATCATCCAGGTGAATCCTCATGTATCCGATGGGTCCTTAAGGCGCTTTCACACCAGAATTCAGGAACCTGGTCCTAGTTTACAAGTCCCTAGTCTGCCTGGAGCTGGACCTTTTGTAGCTTTTGGCCACTTTTGTGTTGCTTTCACACCGCAAAACAGAACTGGGACCTTTATGCTAAATAAGCAGGGGAGACGCAAAAAGTTTACAGGTTATTCTTCACACAATTTCATACGAAACTACACCACCACCCCAAAACAATGGAGAAAAAAGAAGTTATTTTGTTGGTCATTTGTTAGTTACTGAGGGAACAATTGCGATCAAAATGGGACACGGCCTTTTATTTGTATTTTACTTTACTTATACGACCTATGACATATGTTTATGATTCTTATTAAATCTGCCAATCAGACTGATCTTTCATTTTCCACAGAATAAAAAAATGACGCAACATTATCCCTTAACCTGGAATCGGCTATACTGTCGGTGGGATATTACAGAGATTTCGGGTTTTGGGAAGTATATGTTTGAAGTTGATGTTAACAAAAAATAGAATAATAACATACTAAGTGGTCTCAGATTATTGGTGATGGGTTTCTGCTGAATAAAAGCACATGTTACACTCGTAAATGTTTTTTAGACAGGTGAAATATTTTAAAATGTCAAGGCATGTGAGACTACCCCAAAAGTGGCTGAGAGACCTCACACTCCAGAGGGTTAATAAGCACTGGAAGGTTTCACCGCTGCACCAGCAATATTAGACAAAAGTATACTGGTTAGCGATCTAATTTTCCAATGCAGAAATAAATTTCCAATGCAGGCGCAAGCAAAGAATGTATTACTTAATTGCACATTGATGCATTAAATGCAACTGGGGTGCAAAAATAATTCAATCTGCTAATTTTTTGCTCCACCACACACTTTTTCTGCATTTCTGCATAACTTCCAAGTTAGCAGAGGTGCTTATGGTCAACCAGTTAGCAAGCTATCACTGTAAGTGTCTCCCAAGTAGTTTGTGTTCAGACAAAGAGTATAGAGTCTGGAGGTACTAAAAAAAGGGTTCCGGAACTGCCTCTGACTAACTACAATCGGGCCGAGTTCCTGCAGTGTGAACAAGACCAAAGTCCCTGGTTCTGAAAAAAGGTTCTGGCGTTGTGAAAGCACCTTCAGGTCCTGCAAGATCAAAGTTCACCTCAGGTTAGACACAAACTCTCATCCAAAGTCCTAAGTCAGAGACAGGTTCTGCTGCTAAGGGTAAGTCAGGCACTGCTCCGAAAACGATGGACGCCTGGTTACTTGGTGGGTCTTGCTATACAGGCTAACTATTTTCCTGCTTCATCTCCCGGGGGACTTCAGGAGCCTTCAAGCTGTCAAGAGACGGGAGCAAGCGTCCCTCAGTACCGAGTGAGCGATGGGTATCCATATCTCCGACCCAAGGCTATAGACTGCAGTTTAATCAGGTTACTATTAACTGCCATTAACTGAATTACAGTTCAGACATTTGCTCTCCAGAAACCTTAGCCAGCCTCCTCATCACAAGTTTGTTCATAATAAAATAAAACACGCCAAAGAGAGGGACGTGTGAGGGCATGGGGGGGGTTTGAAGGTTCTTGAGCACCTGCCCCTTTTATCCGAGAAACAGAAAGTGCCCCTCTTCTGCCACACCCCCCCGGGCTGCAAAATTTATCCAATCCACACCCCCGGCCAGCAAATTTGCCCTTAGCCACACCTCCGAGTCAACGAAAAGGACCCTAAGTCACACCCCACACCCAGCATAATTTACCCTAAGCCTTGCCCCCTATTGGCAAAATATACCCAATGCCACACCCCCAATTACTGAAATATGCCCTAAACCATACCCCCATTTGAGCACCTGCCTCTTGAAAAGTCTGTGCGCTGCATTGGCTAAGAGCATCTTCGAGCTGGCCATGATGTACAGTTTGGCAATATTCAAAGCGATATCCTTCAAAAACATAATGAAATGCAGGCAGCCCAAGACCATATGCAGTCAGTTTCATTCATACAGTGATAAGAGATACCATCTGTTCCGCGCTCTGCCCATAAAAAACTTCATAGCCACTCTTCCTGCTTTTATTATCCTGATTGCTACTCTTACTTATTATATTATTAATCAATACTACTGTTTTTAACCAGCAAATGAAGTGGTTACATATCGTACCCACACCATAAAACACATACTGCATTGTAAATGAGTTTGGGTAACCTTATAAGACCTGCGATCTTAGCAAATTTTATAGCCATATATGTTTTGTTTTCTAAGGACTGTTTACAAGAAACAAACCCTGGACCATGAATGAAAACATGTCCTGTCTAGATTTTACATGTTAATTTAATCAATATTTTTATCATGAGTCATATAACTTAATAAATGATTAAATATATGACTGACACCAAGATGGATTCTTTAAGACCGTAAATATGATAAAAGAAATTTGGAAAACTGTGTGTATACTTAAGTGTGTGTGTGTGTGTGTGTGTGTGTGTGTGTGTGTGTATATATATATATACACACACACAGCGATATGCTTACCCACAAATGGGTAATTGGACGCTGCATGTTTCAGTGGGAAAACAGCCTGGAGTCGGAAAGTTATTTTTCCGATTAAGGCTGATCTAAAATGACTTCGCTTAGGGCTAGGAAGGTGCATTAGATATAGGTCTTAATTCTGTGTCAGCACGCATTAAAACTCTCGTGATATGAGCACCTCGCAGACATGAATTAAGCTGACACATTTCAACATTAATAGAGCCCTTTATTTGATATACAATTCCTAATAATTGTAACAGTCTACAAGGCAACAGAAAGAGGCTTGGCGATGACTTTAGAAAGGAATTTGTCCTGCAAGGTACTAGAGCATCGCTTATAAACAGTTACTGTAAAGTTAGTCAATCGTCTGTGTCATAGTCACCTGGGTATTTTAAGAACACACAACCAAGGCTCTGAAATGTGCAATAATCTTTCTTCAGTCTTACAGCGGCAACAACGAGCGCATTAACCATTGATGAGGAACATTAATATTCTGTAATGACTTGAAACAATGTAATTTTACTGCACGGCCCGACAGATTTTAGCACCGGAAATAAAAAGTCCTCTTCACGGCCATCGCCGGCATGTTTTACGCCGGGAATCTTTTTCCTGCAAACACTGAATGAATTTTGAGTCTGGTTTGATGTGCCGGTTTTGAGTGAAAGAGTGCGAACACAAACAATGACTAATTAGTGCAGGGGGAGAAGCTGCCTTCAGGCAGCTGCGAGTTTGCATGATTGCTAGGAAAACATGGCTGGCACGCCAAAGGAGAGTCAAAGTGTTCTCAGCACAGGCCGACGTGCAGCAAAAATAATCCACCGGGTGCCGAATCAAAGGCTTATCAGTAATTAAGCGGAGATTTGCAGACGCTGACGGGCATCAGTCAAAGCGGAGCATCCGCAAACACGGGCCTTAATTGGAAAACGAGGTGCAGGCGTACGCCGGTGGATCGGCCTCATCCGGAGCTCGATCGACGGATGTAAGGGGTAAGGGAGTAGAAGTGAGGAAGGAGCGAGGGAGACGGCAAAAGACAAACGAGGCAGTGACCGAGACAGGTACCTGGAAATGTCGCTCGCTCCGTCAAACCTATTTTAAAATCCCACTGCTTCACATTTCACATCCCACTGGACTCTTCAGTCCTGAAAAAGAAGGAAAAAAGAAGTCACAAACCAGCCTCTTCTACAGTGCATGTATGAAAGAGAGAGAGAGAGAGACAGTGAGAGAGAGAAAAGAGAGAAAGAGAGAGGAAGAGAGCTAAATTTATACATTTAGAGCTCAAGCAGTGCTGGTATACAAAATTGCTTTCAGTTTTTGCCATTTTTATGAAATACAGGTCCAGATAGACCCCCAAAGCACGTTAACCCCCCCCCCCCCCCCCCATGGCTTTGTCTGCTTAAAGAACACATATTCAGTTAAAGCTACTCACCATCTACAAAGCTAATCCTGAGTGGAGCATCCACTGCAGAATATATAATGAACTCATCACATATGTATGAGGAGTTATCCAGGCCATGCCGGTTTTTAATAGGTAAATCGCGAGGCGGAATCGCGGACCCGGGGCCGGCGTGGGACAAAGGGACATATCTGAGCAGCATTGTCACTGTAGAAAATATCCGAGATGATATTTGCATCTTGACTGCTGGTTCTGGGGAATGTAAGCACTCTTAACAACACATATAAACAGTTACAAATGTCCATACTGACCCCCTGGGGTTCCTCCGTGCTGCTTAGTGGTATAGAGATATACACATTTTTAGAGTGATGCATTTCACTGAAGCAATTTGCATAGCCCTTAATTAATACACCACCTGCTGCCCATGACATGCAACAGCAGGTAAAATATTTTAGAAGTGCCTCAACTTGCCTTCATATAAGCACCAACAAGACCATTTTTGATTAACAAAAGGAGTCTACTGGCCATGTTCTCAGTCTCCTCCAGAGACAGGGTTCGACTAAACAACATGCTGGATCTGCCCGTGCTTGGGCAGCGGCTTCACGTCTCCGGTTTAAGCCAGCTTGCCAAGTCAAAGTTGCGTCCCGGATCAGCAATCCGTGCCAGCTCACGTAGCGCAACCCTTCTGCGGTGTGCCGGCGCCTCGAGTGGCAGGTGAGCCCAGGCCAGCGCGCCGCCCGAGAGAAAATGAGTCCTTCCAGAGAGGGGACAGGTGCAGCTCTGCATGCAAAGCAGCACTGCGCAACCCCGGGGGGGGCACCATGCGCAGCCCACAGAGCTGGAGAGTGTGGGTACTGTGCGCGTACAGGAGGAGCACAGAGCCAATAACCAGACAGCACAGGGAGCGGGAACCACAGAGCATGGGGAGAGAGAACCACAGAGCTCGGCAAGAGGGAACCACACAGCTTGGGGAGAGGGAACCACAAAGGACATAGAGAGGGAATCACAGACCATGAGGAGAGGGAACCACAGAGCATGGGGAGAAGGAACCACAGAGCACGGGGAGAGGGAACCACAGAGCAGGGGGAGAGGGAACCACAGAGCATGGGGAGAGGGAACCACAGAGAAAAGGGAGAGGGAACCACAGAGCAGAGGGAGAGGGAACCACAGAGCATGGGGAGAGGGAACCACAGAGCTCGGCAAGAGGGAAAAACAGAGCTTGGGGAGAGGGAACCACAAAGCATATAGAGAGGGAATCACAGACCATGACGAGAGGGAACCACACTCCATGGAGAGAGGGAACCACAGAGCAGAGGGAAGATGAAACTCAGAGCACAGGGAGAGGGGAGGGAACCACAGAGCAAAGGGAGAGGGAACCACAGAGCAGAGGGAAAATGAACCACAGAGCACAAGGAACTACACAGCATAGGGCCCAGTAACCATAGGGCTAGTATGCCAGAGAGTCAAAGTGTTCTCAGCACAGGTCGGCGTGCAGTGAAAATAATCCACCGGGTGGCGAATCAAAGGCTTATCAGTAATTAAGCGGAGATTTGCAGACACTGATGGGCATCAGTCAAAGCAGAGCTTCCGCAAATGTGGCCCTTAATTGGAAAATGAGGAGGAGGTGTACGCCAGCGGATCGGCCTCATCCAGACCCCAATCGATGGATGAGGGGGATGGGGTAGAGGAGTAGTAGTGAAGAAGGAAGGAGGGAGACGGCGAAAGACGAAAGACAAACGTGGCGGTGACCGAGACAGGTACCTGGAAATGTCGCTCGCTCCGTCAAACCTATTTTAAATTCCCAATGTTTCACATTTCACATCCCACTGGACTCTTCAGTCCTGAAAAAGAAGGAAAGAAATAAGTCACAAACCAGCCTCTTCTACAGTGCATGTATGAGAGAGAGAGAGCTAAATGTATACATTTATAGCTCAAGAAGTGCTGGTATACGAAATTTCAGCTTTTGCCATTTTTATGAAATACAGGTCCAGGTAGACCCCCAAAACATGTTAAGGCCCGGCTCCCCCCCCCCGCTACTCACCATCTACAAAGATAATCCTGAGTGGAGCATCCACTGCAGAATATATAATGAGCTCATCACATATGTATGAGGAGCTATCCAGGCCATGCTGGCTATTAATAGGTAAATCGTGAGGCGGAATCGCGGACCCGGGGCCGGCGTGGGACAGAGGGCCATATCTGAGCAGCACTGTCACGTTAAATATCTGACGTGATATTTGCATTTTGGTTGTTGGTCTTGGGAAATGCAACCATACAGCACGGGGCCTCATAACCACACAGCACAGGGCCCAATACTTAGAGAGCAGTGGCCCGGGTAACCACACAGCACAGGGCCTAATACCTATAGAGCACAGGGCCCAGTAACCACACAGCATGGGGCCCAATACCTATAGAGCATGGGGCCCAGTAACCACACAGCACAGGGCCTAATACCTATAGAGCACGGGGCCCAGTAACCACACAGCATGGGGCCCAATACCTATAGAGCAAGGGGCCCAGTAAGCACACAGCACGGGGCCTAATACCTATAGAGCACGGGGCCCAGTAACCACACAGCATGGGGCCCAATACCTATAGAGCACGGGGCCCAGTAACCACACAGCATGGGGCCCAATACCTATAGAGCAGGGGGCCCAGTAACCACACAACACAGGGCTCAATACCTATAAAGCACCGGGCCCAGTAACCACACAGAACAGGTGCTAAATCCTATAGAGCATTGGGCCCAGTCACCACACAATATAGGCCCTAATAGCTATAGAGCATTGGGCCCAGTAACCACACAGAACAGGGCGTAATACCTATTGAGCATGGGGCCCGGTAACCACACAGCACAGGGCCCGGTAACCACATAATACAGGGCCCAATAACTATAGAGCACGGGGCCCGGTAACCACACAGCACAGGCCCAATACCTATAGAGCACGGGGCCCTTTAACCACACAGCACAGGGCCCAGTAACCACACAGCACTGGGCCCAGTAACCACACAGCACGGGGCCCAGTACCTATAATGCACGGGTTCCAGTACCTATAATGCACGGGTTCCAGTATCTATACAGCATGGGGCTTGCTAACCACAACGTACAGACATAGACAAACGTGCACATACTGTAAAGGCAAGTGATATTTAGCAGAGAGCCAGGCTGGGGTCAAAAGTTTGAGCGAGCAGTGGGTACAGCAACACCTCCAGATAGGGAGGCATTCCTCGCCGACCACCCCCTAGATCTGCCATCGTGAGGCTGCCCCCCCCCCAGCTTTGTTTATCTGTTGGATGCCAGACTGGTCAAGTGTGAGTAAACTTTGTCCCAGAGGCACAGGAGGATGGAAAGGAAGAAGAAAAATCAAACCAAAACAAAAAGATCAATTTCGTTTTCTCATTAGAAATGTGCCAGTCTCCTCCGTTTTGATTGTTGTGTCAGCCTGACTCAGTAGCCAGGCCCCACCAGAGAAAAAGACATTTCCAAAATTTCACCCTTTATAGATGTCTCCAACGACATCTGGAAAACCTCCTGCATTGTTGCCCAGGTTATTTCGAGAGGCTCTTCAAATCACCATAAAAACAACAGGACATTCCTGTAATATAAAGGAAGGAGCTAAAAAATCCAGGAAGAGCCCTATGGTGCGGGCCGCTGCCACTCTTCAAGCAAAGGTCACGACTGCATCTATATGCTGCACATTCATTAGAGCTTCCAGCCACTCCAAGCAGCTAATGTAGAAAAACATAGTAAAATAAATCCATCAGGCTGATGTAATGAGCCTGCACTACCTCATGGTGTTGCCTCAAAATCAATTAATTTGTGATTTAGCCTGCTGTAGACTTAAACGGCCGGACTAATGCATTCTCACAGCACGTGTCTATTTCCCTCCCGCACTCCGACTCCCCTTCACCCTGGGAGACGAAGCTGGGGGTCAAAGGTCAAAGCGCAGGCAAATGTGACACAATCCTGCTGATGTCAGAGGGTCTGGAATCATCTTTCTGACCCGCTGCACTGCAAGAGGCAAACTGACAAACCAAACTGTGTTTACCATCCATGTATTTTCTACGCCTGCTTGTCCTAAGCAGGGTCACGGGGGCCGAAATCTACATTATATATCTCTGTATAAAAAAGCTTTACCAGTATTTGTACCATTTTAGGCACAATTATTCTTAGAGAGAGACAGAGAGAGAGAGAGAGAGAGAGAGAGAGAGAGAGGGAGAGTCAATCCAACTTCTTTTAAAGTGTTTTAGAGGATTGTTTCAGATTACACTGAATGACACTGATAAACAGCAGTGGATGGAAATGAATGACTTGCCTTCTAACTGGATAAAACAAACCGGGCAAAGCAAACGCAGACACATGTTTGTATTCATACCTTTGTGGGCACCATCCTAATCCCAGCACAGACACCCTTAACCCCTACCCAGCCATAACCTTAACCATAAGTAGCCAAACAAAATACAAAACTTTTTAGTTTTTTGATTGCAGTCGCAGTGTTTTTAAAAATTGAGTTTACCCTTGTGGGGACTGCAAAAATGGTCAGAATAACAGGTTTTTAATTATATCGTGGGATTTGCCCCCCTCCCCCCCCCACGTACAAACACACACACACATCAGCCCGCTAGCTGATAACTGACAGCTTGGGTTGCTGAGATGGCATGTGGGAGGAGGGGTCAGCCTGCATCGCACAGACAGCCTCGGCCTTGAGCACAAGGCCGCGTACACATCCCTGCTTGGGGGGGGGGGGCTCCAGGATAGCAGCAGGTCCTGACAGGGGCCTGTTTCATCCACCCACAGCGGAAGGCCTGGCGTGCCTGCTCTGATATTGAGCCTATTAGTCAGCGTGAGGACCTGGACCAATGGACACGCGGGGGCCCAAGCAGCGGCTGAACCGAGGGCCACGTAGAGTGGGGGGAGGGGGGCACAGGGCACTGCTTTT
>JAODKC010000053.1:3335330-3387206 GCA_026777985.1 Mormyrops attenuatus | reverse complement strand
GGGGGGTGATTATCAGAGCCCACTGAGAACTGAGAATGCCACTGACTCCTGCCCCAACCAGGAGCAGACTTACAGTGATGCAACACAGAGTCAGCTAAGCTAAGCTATATGCTGTAATAAACGATTTGTGTGGTGTGTATTAAAGCAACACCCTGCTTTATCATATTTAGAGGCAAAAGGATTTGAGGATCAGCTTCATTTACATGCAGCATGGGAACGTGCAGCTTCACACTGGCTGCCAGTGTCCGCCACAGGAGGGGCAAGAAAAGGAGGATGGAGGAGAGAGAGAGAGAAATCAATGAACAAAAGCACTTTATGCCTCCTCGATTTCATCCTGTCCCGCCAGCACAATTAAAACTCCCGCTAGCGACTTTTGAGGCCTGATTTCACTCTGCCGTACAGGTTTCTCAATTTCAATCTTGATCAGTAGGAAAAATAAATAATAAAATGAAATAAAACAAAATGCGGATTCCGGGCCACGTCTCCAAGGTGCCGGCGCGGTCGCGTAAACGGATGACTGGGTTATCGACTGCAGTCGATACCAGTACAGTCCAATTCAAGCATTCCGTAACGAACGTTTAAATCCATACGTGCGTTGTGGGTCAGATCAATAGGCAAGCCACATATATTCCAGTTAACAGTTCCTAGACGTGCTGAAATAGACGCTGTCTATTTCAAACTTTAGTGTGTGCATGCATACGTATGCCTAAAGTCTTGTATTTTGATTGGTACTCATGGTTAAGCTTAGGGCTGGGTAGGGTTAAGGTTGTCATTGTTGGGATTAGGGTTTTCCCCATAGGAATGGACAGAGAGTCCCCATAAAGATATGAATACAGGTCTGTGTGTGTGTGTGTGTTTCAGTTATTCAAAATATACTATGCCATGTTAAATCTTACATGGGGGGAGGGAGGTGCATAAAATTTGAGTGCACAAGGGGGACTACTTAAAATAATCATTCATTTAAAAGCCTTCTAAATATTCTATGACATTTGAAGATCATAAATCAAATCAGTCTTTAACCCTAGCAGGTCATAATAAGGTTTGCGTTACTCTCCAAGTGGACTTACAATTATTTCTATGAAAGACACACTTTACATTGCATAGAAACCAGCCTCATATACTGCTGCATGGTACTGATAGACGGTAACCGAATAGTTAAAATGTCCCATTTTAACCCATCTCTCAATTCCTGACCTGTGTTCTAGTGACAGGAAATGTGTCTCTACCAGAAATCCATCTTGTAGCTTCCCTCAGAGCAGGGGGGTAAACAAGGGATCAGAGTGTGACCTTTGACACCATCCCTGTAAAAACAATACAGCAGACTTTGGGGCAGGTGTCGCGATCTCCCGGACGCCAGGAAAAGTCGCCGTGTCCCCATTGTGTGGCTTCTGGCATCAGCCGGGCCTGCCTGCATATCGTTTACCGGCATTGTCAACCGCCGAATAGCGCCGAGCCGTACCTACTCCAGGCCTAGGCAACACCACACAACGGGCCCAGAGAATAAAAAAGCCAGTGTCCTTCAGTGTCCCACAAAGTGCCGCTCCGGATCCCGCTGAGAACCCTTTGAAAAAGTTGAAAACCGCTGTCCGTAGGCGATCCCAATGCAGCTCGCCAGCTTTGGGACGCACCAGCCAAGAATAATTGTCAAGAGCTGCAGCAGCAATGACTGGCAAACTTGGCAATGACCTACCCAAAGAAAAAAAAGACACAGTGTAACAATCCTGCAAGAGGTTCTTTAATCAGATACTGGGTATTCTGTTGGGGTTGCACGTTGAATTAATTGTACCCGTTTTTCCATCCATCCATCTACCAACTGCTTATGCGATACAAGGTTGGGGTACACCCTGGATTATATGTGCAGACGAAACAAACACACACACACACACGGTAAAGTCAATTTAGAGGCACCATTTAACTATACCCGGAGCAAGCCCATCTGGACATCCAGTGTTTTTAGTACAGTACTAAGTAAGACCAAAGCAGAAATACAGTTTCTCAAGCAAGACATAAATATACAGACACGCAGGGAACATGGTACTTGAGGCGACACAAGTAACTTAGCAACTCAGTTACAACTCAAGTACACATCATAAGCAAATATAGCAACTGCATGAAATAAACTAACCATTATGACTGATTGATTAATGATGAACAAACATGGGATCGGTACGTAACTAATACAACCTTTCCGGTTAATTATTGCATTAATTGAGAGTGTACTACTCCCTTATTTGCTCCCCCTCAACTAAAGAGTTACCAATACTCCTCTTGCTACACAAATATACCGTAAGCAAGTTAAAATGTACGTATGTCGCATTCCGCCTCCCCCCCCCACATAGCCTAGCCTAACATAGCCTAATCTAGCCTAGCCTAGCCTAACATAGCCTAGCCTAATTTAGCCTAACCTAGTCTAACATAGCCTAGCCTAACATAGCCTAGCCTACGCACTGGTTACAAACACAGGTATAACAAAAGTTACAGTTAATATAACTCTCTAGTAATTGTCAAAAATTAAATACTGTAACAAGACATAGGTCTAGTAAAAAAAAAGAATTCTTTACATTAATATGTAGCTATGGTGACCAGATAACCCATAAGGAAACAAACCAGTCAAAGCCAGTCATAGTCAAACTATTTAACCAAGCACAGGAGCCTTTCAGTGTGAAAGTAGTTTGTACAACCTGAAGTAGCTCAAAGTGTCCTCCCTGACATGGATTATCTGGTCACCCTATATGTAGCATTACACTAATTAGAATACGTGTTCATGGCACAAGATACAAGAGAACTGGGAAGATGCAGCTGCCTACTTGCACTTAACGTACTTTAGCTGCTTTATCTAAGTGCTGTAAATGTATATGGTGGGGAAGGTTTTACGTAAATCCAGATTTGAAGTAAAATTCACACAAGTAGAGAGGTCTGTATTAGTAATTAAAAAAAATAAGAAATATACGGACCCGGCAGGCCAGCATTTGCTCACTTTTTAAAAATCGCAGTCAGCTCATTTTCGTTTAGTTAACGAGCCACATTCTCGTTAAAATATAGCTGGAAAGGCACTGCAGATCAGCAGGTGGCATTGTCACCTTGTCCCTACGGGGTGATGCGACAGGACCCTCCCTGACACCCGCGTGAATCGCTGGCTGTAACCAGGTGCTAGTGGGGGTGCACGGCTGTGCGTGCGCATGATTGTTCCAGATATACCAAGACACGTTCCCTACATCCTGATGAGACGCGCGACTACTGAAAGTGGATGTCTGCCTTGCAGAACGGCTTTTCAGAGGTAGCAAGTTTAGGTTCCGTGTATTGTATGACATTTTATGCGTGGAACATATAATAATTAATGGGCAACAGCGATCAACGACGACATTTCTGACACTTCTTCCAAGGCTTCACCAAAATCTTCCTTTGTCCTCACAGATTAGACCTAATTCTGGGCAGGGGATTTTAAAAGGACCTTCTACTTTTAACTGAGTCTGGTCCAACATGCATAATCTGACACCTTCAACAGAAGCATTAAATTGAAGTGCCATGCTAATCAAATGGCATCGAATGTCAAATTTCAGTGGTTCTCAAACTACGGTATGCAAAGCTATCAGTGTATTGAAACATTGTTCAAAGTGCTAGACCTCAACGGCCTGGCTACAACTCGTATCACCTAACCACCCAAACGTAATTCTGTTATGCTTCTGTAAACCACTTGCGCAATGACAAATAAAAATCCTTGACCCATGATCCTTGATGAGCCCGCAGGAAAACATTTGCGTCACCTATTAGCTGGAGCATATTTATCTGCGTGGCATATCGTAAATGTAAGACTGCTCCACAGTCGTATATATAAAACACCTTCGTTCACCCCAAGCTTCCCTCTCACCTGTCACAGGAGATTAAGACGGGATATGGGAAAATCGAAGAATTCCTATCTAGCCATACTTGTGCTCATACAAATAGCAAATAAAATATAGTTCTCATCCGAAAAACCGTTAGATTTTACTGCTAGCGCGACCTCTCTGCGGCGACAGTCTGGGGGCGCGTGCCGCTCTTTCAAAAGTCCATTTAGTCGCTCGCTTCGAAAGTATCCCCTCGGCATGCAAAAAAAGGAGGCAGGCGACCTTACGCTTCAGAGAGAGCGGACAGAGGGAGGGAAGGAGGGAGGGAGAGGGCGCCTTATTCCCGTAGAGGTACGCTCGGTGACAGGCAGCGCCAGACCTTGAGCGGAGATGATATCTCTGTACACGCTGAGTGAAAAGGCCCATTCTGCAAGCCCCGAGCCGCACACGGCCTACCCCACAGACCTCCCTGGGCCGGCTCTTTATCAGCTGGTTATTATTTGGCTGAACGAGTTGAAGCAGAGCTCCCTGGGCAAGCTCTGACATAATGACTGATTGCACGGCAGACCTGGGAGGGAGAACAATGGCCAGCGTTTTAACAGCGGACCTGGGGAGTACTGACAGGAGACGGAACCCCCCTCCTCGCACCACGATTGTGGGCAAAAAGGAAAAAAAAAGGAGGGGCAGGCGTTTCAAAATTCCACAGATAAGTGGACTCGAAACAGCATGTTTGCACTGCATCCGTATAATGTGCTGCAGAGGTGGCAAAATTTTGGGTAACCTAACATCTAAAAGCAACTGGAACTTGGGTTCCTCAAAGCAATAAACATAGTCTTTAGAATAACAAAGCCCTAAGTAAACTTGTGATTAATTTGCAGATCATATAAAAGAGGTCAGGGGAGACAGCAAAGAAACACAGTTGTTTTGCTGTGTTATACATTTTCGTCTGGCCCAACCATCCCTTTTCCATTATCATTTATTGCAGTGAGTCTGTCCATCAAGGCACACCCTGCAGGGCATACTGTACCAGTCCATCATAGGAAACACACATACACATTCTCACACAGAATAACACAATAAGTTCAGTTTAGAGTCACCAATTGACCCGACGGTATGTTTTCGGACTGCTGCCGAAAATATAGGAAGAACAAGAACAAAATGCACGTGCACAGAGATGGTGAGATTCAACCCCCCCAGTCCTAAAGGTGCAAAGCAGAAGTCCTAACCCCTGAGCCACCAAGCAATAGAGAGATAGGACCTCTGACTGGCAATATCTAGCTAGAGTAATTCTTTTTTTTCAAAACGACAAGGGTGGGCTTGACAAACATTTGCACTGCACTGGATAAACACGACACACTGTATATCATCCAGAAGAGAGACGCGTTTTCACACAGTCGTGTCAGCACTAACCACTCAGTCTCTCAAAGGTGGTCCGTCTAGCTCAAGGTGAGAGAACCCCGCCCGACCCACTCCAATGATGGTGAGACAGGTCTGAAAAGTCATATCCCAACTGTCATTCTTTTTTTTATATCAGACCGATTGTGATAAATATTGTCCCTCTGGCTCAATATTAAACAAAGAAACATACTGTTTTGAGATATATTTCAGTAAGTCATCAGCACCGCTAGCTCGAGAGCCTACAGGCACATAAAATCCCTCCCTGCTGGCTGCTATGCTACGGTATTGATTAGAGGAATCAATTTACTGACGCAAGGGCACGCAAAAAATATACTGAAGTCTATCAGCAACGGTCCGAACCAGCTGAGGGAAAGGTTCCGTTAGAAGGGGATGGAAATTAATCACATTCATTCCGAGTTTGGCTTAATCGAGTCACGGGAGAAAAAGGAACTCAGCGTTTGCGGGGAATTCTGGCATCCCGTAACATGCCAATTGTGCAGAGTAGCACATGTGAGGCGAGAATATACTAAACATACAAGGAAATCGGTCTTCATTCCCCATCAAGTCACGGATTTCGACAACTAAAACTACTGTTTGCCTTTTAAGATAAAAGTGCCAATCTATCTATATGCAAAATAACCCACTCAGCCACTAAATGAATGTCTGTGCTTGCGTGAATCCGTTCCTCGAAAACAGCACTTAAATATATTTACCGGCTATTTACAACCTTTGCCATTTTGACATTTTGGCCAGGAAACGCATGTCATAGGCAAAACCAAAACAATGCATATGGAATATTTTGCAATCAAAGCAGATGGAGGACAGGAGATTTACAGTCAAATGAATTCGTCTTCGAAGGGATCCCAGTAAGAAGGTACCCAGCTGCGTAACCCTTATAGAATCCACATTTTGTCACAGCTGTTCAGAAGATACTAGGGTCTTTGTACTCATATTTTTGCATGCATTACATAAATACATATATAAAACACATTTCCCGCGTACCTGTTTTTAACCAGAATAACAATTAATTACAGTGTTTCTGCATTTCCAATGATCAGGAAATCAGCTGACACTTAATATGGAACAGAATACGAATAACGGCTTAAAGATGTTCATATGAATAGAAGGACGGGAAAAAAATGAAAGTTCTCACAGAATACTGATCACATATTGCCGACCATGTTAAAATTAGGAACAGAACAGATGCAATTGGAGAGAAAATGTGAATAGGAAGGAACTTCCGGAAAAAGGGGACCGAGGAGGCAAGGAGGTGAAGTAGGAGTGAAGGAGCACAGGAATAAATATGACATGAAAGAGTGGAGCCCTTGGAGAAAGACAAACATGCTGTCCCTTGGCAGCTGAACAACCAGGCCGCATATGAGAGGAGTCGTTTGGAATGGGAAACTCAGGAAATGTCAGACAGAGTAAAGCTGAGTCTAAAGGGCAAAACATCAACATCCTTTGGGGACAGGTCAATGCCTACTATGCGTATACTGCAGCTAAGAAAACGTAACGGAAATACTCATAAGCACAAACGCGCACGCTGCAGAGATCCGCGCATTTACGCATCGACACGCCATCGATACGCCGATGCAAAAGCGACAGCTTGATCGCATCGACCGGAAGAGGCCCGTCGATATGCGATGCCAGTAATTGCAAGGGAAAAAAAATGTAACCGCCGCTCCGCAAGCGGCCGATGGGACGGCCTGGGTGACCGTCAACTCGTGTGCAACTCAAAAAACACAACGCTAGCAATTCACATCGTTCTGATATCCACCCTGTCCACTCACTTTAGCATGAAATTGAATTTTCTTTTTTTTTTTTACTGCAGATTCATTCATTTCACAGATAGGGACCAACTCTTTTTTGTGAGGCACAGATGTGTTTCAGTGACTCTTCATTATAAATAGTATAAGAATAATAATGATAATAATAATAATAATAAATAAATAAATAATAATAATTTCCATCTCGCTTAAGCACGTCTCCTTTAAATGGTTGCCTAGATACAATAATTACAATAATAATTTGGATGTAGGATGAGTATATGATACTCAAAGATGATACTTAGCTAAGTAATGATGCAGCGTTCAGATAGCACAGATTTGAATGTACAAAAGGCAACACAAAAATAGAACAGACACGGCTCTTATTTCAAAGGAAATTGGAGAAAATGGAAATTGGAAAACGGCTGCTATTTCTATCTAACGCCGTCACTTAAGCATTTGAAATAGACTGCAAATATTGTTAAATATTTGGCGGTTAGGGGACTATGTCTGCGATCGGGAGATGGCGGGTTCAAATCCCGTGGTCGGCAGAGCGATGCCGCCACTGCGCCCAGCCCCCAGCTGGGACAGTCTGCCCCTGCTTTCTCAGCTGTACGTCGCTTTGTATTAAAGCGTCTGCGAAATAAATTAAATGTAATATTAATGTAATACTGCTCCTCCAGATTTCTATAATGCTGTGTATGTACCAAAAATAGAGAACCGCAGTATTGCTAAAATAACAGATAGCAAGGAGTCGCTGATTATTTTATATCTCACTGTGAGTGCACTATATCATACTCTTAAATGGCATCATTTATAATAATAATAATAATTTCAAAATAACTATTGAGTGGTTAAACAGTCACTTCTTCACCTGGGGTATGTTTGTTATTCATGTAATTAGGTCTACCAATTAACTCTGCTCTTGATTTTATCAGTTCAATTACAATTCTTTGAATTTATGTCTGAAAACTCCTATCAGTAACACAGTAGAGAGTTTTTCAGAGTAATTGTATGCTCTGCCAGGCAGCCCACTGCTGATGTGGTACAAATATACAGTGTGATGTTCAAACGTCCTCTCAGTATTTACTGAGAATTGCTTATTGACTTACCCATATTGTGTACACCTTGTTTTGTTTATCACTCCTCGTCATGTGAACGTCGGTTTTCCACCGTATTGAATTTGTAAATTGTTCTCCATTCCGAGCAAATACATGAATGAATGACCAATAAATAAATAAAAATCGCCTAATCAGACACCTATAAAAGTGTCTCGCGACATTTCCCAAAAGTCCCGCGTGGCCGTTTTCGTATTTATTTTTTATTGGCAGTTTGGCCAAAAGCCGGAAAACGTGAAAACGAAGTGGCACGATCTCTCTCCCCATCCGACTGACTCCTCTCCATCCTTTCTTCCAGACCATACTCATTTCTGTACTTGTGAAGTTAAATATTTCTTTTCCTATGCGATTCCCGTCCTGGGCGTCAGAATGAAAGGTGAACGCGGTGTGAAGGATGCCTCTGTCGCACATGGGAGAAAGCAAAAGCATTTTCTCCAGCTTCAGCTAACCATATATCTCCTCAACTTACCCGATTTAACAAACAAAAAAACAAAAACAACCACAACAAAAAAAAACTTCCATATTGGACATAAAATAGGAATCGATTGTTGATTTCAACTGATAGTGTATAATTACTAAGAAAAACAACATTTGTTAACAACAAACTGCTTCCTCTTATTATAGTTAGAATATTTATCCTTATAATTTTATAGGTGTGTAATAACAAATTTCCATCCATCCATCCATCCATCCATCCATCCATCCACTTACCCATCACAGGATTGTCAGGTACAGAGGCCTGTCCCAGCAAGTAGAGCTCAAGGCTGCAGTACACTCTGAATGGGATATCAGTCCTAAGTTTTAATTCCATTAATGTTTTTTTTCCTCCAAAAACAATTAAAAACACAATCACAATTGTTTTGACTTCCTGTTACATTCTAACACATAATTCACTTCAGCTATATATAAAAAAATCATGAAGACCTCATCAGACATCCTCCATAATGCTACAGTTCATCTGCATGCTCGCCTGGTGCATTGTATATTAATCTTTTAATGAACAATGAATGAGTTGTTTGTGAGTCAAAGAATCAGTATAGCCATTTCCTGAAGACAGAAATTAACCAATTCAGACAATACTGAGAGAAAAACAGGCTGTCAACCGTTTCCTACCAAGATCTTAATAGCGGAGATACTTTTGGTAAATTGTATATATAATCAGAATGGTCAAATAATTTCTATTCATTTTTAAAATAGCATTAGGCTATTGTATTACAAAACGCATATCCGAATCTAGCCAGCTTCCTTGAAACTGGCCTTAACTACACGCTAGGCTAGCTTGTAGACAGCAATTACTGCCATTTCTCTGCAGACACACACATCAAACCTCCCTAAAAACCTATATCTCTGCCTTTTTACACGATTTCTTTCCTTGTTGTATCAGTGTTTCCTCTTACTACTCCTCCAAGTGTCCACACTCATTTATGTGAATATCTGTACCATCTGCATTGGGCTAGCCTGCTCTTCGGGGGTGCGACGCCTTACGTACGACCAATCACGGGGGCGACTGGTGTATACCAGAGCGGTTTGGGATAATTATCTCACTCACAGGTCTTACAGTGGGACTCAACCTGGCACTTGAACCAGCAAGCTTGTGGTTTTATGTCTGAATCACCTGGCATGCAGGTCAGACGCACGAGAGCAGTTAAAGAGAAGAGAGTCAAGCTATGAGGTACCATGAGGTACATGCTGAACAGGATGAGGACTAAATAAAATGAGCAGAACAGTTAATAAAGTGTATATGCACATAACACAGTGTGCTACTCATTTAACAATGACGTGCATGAATACTGTACAAGACGCCAACCCAGAGAATAAAAACTAAAAGTTAGCAGTCACACAAGTGTATCAGCTTCACTGCTTAAGTCTCTTTTTCTTTTCAATGGAACACTTATTTTTGCAGACACTTTTATTCAAAAAGTGACATGCAATGAAGAAAGCAAGGTTAGGCAATCCATGCAATAATTAGGATTTGAACCAGCAACCTTCTGATCACAACCACAGCCTGCTAACCCACTTAACCCTACACGCAAAGGCACTAAGTCTTTTAATCAGACATGTATCACATGACACAGAAAACTGAAAGAAGAAGCCTCTGCCGTCTCCAGATGCCTCTCGCTCAATCACGACGCGTAAACAACAATAAGACTTGGCCCAGCGTAGCCGTATCTCATTACAATGCGGTGAGAGTGACCGTTATGACAGTCCGCAGTTCAGGGGATAGCTGTGACGATGACTAATGCTCAAGTGGTTTTCCCTCGTCGGCTCGAGTTTAGAACTCTTCACCGTCACAGAGAAGTGTGCGTTGGGTAGGTGACTAATGCGCCGCTGCTACCGTGACCCAGAAACACACCAATGCCAGCGGACGGAGGAGTGCTTCAAGTCAGCGATAATCATCAGAGGACGATTTGACAGCCAAAACGGAAAAACCCGGAACGTGGCCATACTGCTGGGGGTTAGCCGGACTACTCTTTTATCGAAGTGCGACACACTTGTATGACTTCCAAAGAACTGTTAGAAAAGCGTATCAGGTATAACATGTATATCGTAGCAAAACGTAAAAGATATCCAATGACAACCCACCACTGTCATTATGAAAACGACTAATGAAACAAAAACAAATCTTAGCCCTGGTTAACCATGATGTAACCACACAATGCAATACTTTACTGAGCCACTATAAATATGGTCCTGTGTAAAAATTCACAGGACCATATTTAGTAAAAAAAATGTTAACGATATCTATCTGGATAATAACTGTACATTTGCACAGGGGGAAAAATTTAAATTAATCATATGCAAATTCATCGTAACAATAAAAACTAACAAGAATGTCTTGTCTTCTCCAAAAAGTTACTGATATCTTTTCTGGTGGCTAGATGAACACCGCTTCAGTTCCCAAACCTCTCCTCAGGGGCACCCCAGCCCCCCCATGTACATGTTTTAATTAATTAAATTAGCTTTAAAAAGTCACTGACGCACTGACTGGTCATACGAGGTGTGTTAGCGGCTGAGTCAAAAAAACATGGGTGCTTTGCATGGTTGCTGCAGATCTACTAGGCTGAATTTAGGAGGGGTGTTTAAATCACTAAGCTAACTGCCGAAGACTTTTACACAGAACTGTAATCACATGACATAACTAGCATGCAGCCGTAACCACTGCAATAACAGTAAATAGTCACTAGACCTATTTTGAATTGTTTGAATGATATAGGCTCCCATATTGTGGGCATTGGTGGCTTGTAATTGAAAAATTGCAGGTTCGAATCCCTGACCAGCAAGGTACCACTGAGGTACCCTGAGCAAGGTACTGCCCCCTGGGCGCTGAACTAGTTGCCCTCTGCTATGTCACATATGGGTTAAATGCAGAGGACGCATTTCGTTGTGGTGTGTCAACACTAAGTTCTCTAAATATTGTATGTCCTTGATTAAATTCTTGGCTGCAGGTTAAATTGCAGATTTGCACTAGAAACGACCAGCACTGTGTACTTCAGTTTGCCCACCAGCGGTATGGTGAAACGGGCCCCTGCCAGCAGCCAGTACATGGGCACGACACCTTGCCCGGGGCTAAGGACACCGCTGTGTGGTCGAGGCGCGGCCGCTGCTTTAAGGCCTGCGAGTGATCAACACTCAGCCGGCATCACAACAGAGCGAAACACTCCCGCTGTCCAGGAACATCAGTGTCACAGCCAGCCGTCAGCACAGATGGAGCCACGGGGGCCGCAGCTGGGCCCCCATTTAAGAAGCGCCACCCTCGGATCAAAAGGCTGCTGGTCCAAATCTCGGGGCTGCTTTTGAACTCTTTAGCACGTTTAACCTTGACGTAATTACCATCTGCACAAACGCGGCACACATTCCCAACCGTGATCTACGCAAGATGCTTGCAATAAAAGCGTCGACTGATGAAACAGCCGATAAAAGCTACATAGCAGCAGCATTCCGGCGTATGTCTGCGGGACGGGCACAGCGTCAACCGGGCTTGGAAGGGGCCACTCTTCTCTCCCCAACATGCTCCAGCCCCCACCGTTTCATAACCATTATATGCTAAGCCCGTAGCAGAGAAATACAGTAGAAGCAGTCATGTGATGTTCAAACATCCTCTCCAGTTATATAGTCCCATGTCTCAGCGGCCAGCGACCCAGAATCCTCAGCGGCAGAAAGTACACCCTTCAGTTATGCTCTCTCCTAATCGCATCACTCTCATTATGCAGGGTAGGAGCATCCAGTTAAATATATCTGATCCATGGGGGGCCTAATCCACAGCAACAGCAGGCCTTCAACTAGCAGGTATAGGACAGGGTTGGGGAGGGGGGGGGGGGTCATTTATGTGGTAGCTGGGTGTGATACTGTGACTGAGCCTCGCAATCTCTCCAGGGACCAGCACCAATGATATTCCTTTGCTGTGGATCTGCCAATCACTATCAAACTAATACCGAACCGCATCATAGGAAAAACAACAGACTAGTCAGAAGCCCCTGCATACCAATAACTGAATTACTTTACATAGTCTATTTGTGAAATATATTTATTAATCTAGATTCCCATAATGTTAACACGGCGCAAATTTATAAGCATCGCAAATGCAGAAATTTCACACACCTAGAATCGCAAGAGCAATGTGATTATGTGCATATTTTATATGCACTTTAGGGAGGCTTCTGTCAAAATGTAATTAATGAAAATCATAAAATGAATACTGGTCATGATGTTTATGGCTGTACTCTCCGGTCAGCTAGGCTCACCCAAGCAAAATTCTAAAACGACAGAAACAGATGCAACAGGGAATTATTACTGAAGTATTTCCTTAAATATTATAAGACAATGAATGAGGACTAAATTCTCCAAACTCTTTCTGTATACTTACTTACAGCAGGGAGAAATTATGCATTACATATGGTACTCAACAAGGTAATGAAGCTTAAGAGATTTATTTATTTTTAAGGATACTTACATTCAGGGGTGTCGCTAGAGACCTTTGGGCCATGTGAAAGCACATTTCAGTGAGCCCTCAATGCAGACCAATCCAATTATTTTCCAAATTCTGTATGGCCCTTGAATGACAAGGGTCCTTGGAATTGTCCTGACTTCCCCAACCTTCCTTTACATCACCCCTGCTTACATCGACTGATCAAATATGAGATATGATGTAGCTAAATTTGAACAAAGTGTACGTTTCGTAAAGCTAAAATTACCCTATAGACTGTGATATAAATTGGTCTAATTCCTTTTCCCAAAAAAATATAAATCAAAATACTGTGGTGCAGTATTTCAGCTACACAACAAAAACATCCCAAATACGTATTATGACCTCTTCACATATATGAAATGGGGCCCACAAAGGCTCCCTGTCGGAAGTGCCTGATCGCTGGTGTACCTCTCAGATGCGGCCACTTCCTGTCTGACAGAGACGAAGCTGCAGGGCGGGGGCCCTGCATTTCACAGCTCGCGACAGTGTCAGAGGGGTGCCCCCTGCTACAGCTTTGTCACGCGCGAACCCCTCCCCCGCAACTCCGCCTCGCCCCGGAGGTTCGGGCTTTGCTGCGGCGGTGTCAGATGAGGGGGCCCGGGGGCTCTGAGCCACAGCCATGGGAACGCCGTTGACTGACACCCAGTCCACATTGTATGAAAGGGGGCAGCGGCCACGCGGCGGAAAAGCAGTCCGCCGACTGATTTAAACCCAAACACGTATCCCCATGCTAATTTAACATTTAATCAATTATTCATTCCCAGCGCCTAATGTATTGTAAACAAAGCATTTTCATCTCTTTTTTATGTGCTTCGTGTTATTCGTTTTAATAGTTTCTGAGCTACAACGAACTATATCCTTCTCTGGGTAGAAAAGGGCATGCATGTTATGTTTTACATGCACCTTATCAAAGATTCATGTAAACTATATTATAGTGGCCAAAATTGTGGAAACACCCAGCATTTTTGGTATTACGCTTTAAAAAACTATTGCACGAATATTCGCGGTAATGTTTATAAACAATCAATGAATGTTACAAATATAATACATTGGACGATTAAATAATTAATCGGAGCAACACTTGAATAAAGTTCTGCAATCTCTAAACTTGTTTTTTCCACAATATTGGCCACTAGTGTACTTATTTATAGAAGGCAGATTTGTATTTGCAGGCAGGTGAAGAAGTTTAACAGCAAAATTCGGTCGTGCAATGTAGCTTGATATATTCCTTTGGCACCAAGGTCTTCACACATTAAGTTCCAGATGGTTTCACTCACTGAAAATATGTTTAAGGCTGAAGATGCAATCAGGCATTACCGAAAGCGGATTCGGGGAAGATTTAGGGAAGTTCGCTGGGGAATGAAACTGCGGCCCTCAGATCACAGGGCTGCCGCTCGTGCCGCGGCTCCGATGCTGGAGGCTGCGCGCATGCGCCAGGGAACCGCCTCGAGGGCAGGGAGCAGCAAACGGCACGGGCCGCTGGCGCGCGCGAGGGGAGCAGAAGTGCAACCGGCGTCAACGGGAAGCTCCTCTGTCTGCAAACAGCCCCTCAATGGCGGGGACATTGTTCTCGAGGGGTGATGTCATGCACGCAGGCCGTCCAGAGGACCTTTAATCCCCCCACATGTTAATGGATTAATACACAGCGAAACATCTTGACGAGCGATCCCAGGCGAGGTATCTCACTACAGGTCGCGCTGGAGGTCAAACGTTGCCTGATTAAGATGAGTCGAGCTAATCAGACCTCTGCTCGCAGCAGTACAATCAATGACAATTACTTTAAACCTGGAGCGTAACCCGCCTCGCAGGATATTCCTAATTGTTGAATCGCCCACCGGTTAACTTCAGCACAACACGTTAACAGATAAGGCGTTTTAAGGAGCGTCTTGCGCGTGCATATATGCTGAATTTATACACTGTTTATTATCTGAATTCTTCATGAGTTTCCAAAATGCGGGATTTGTGCAGGAAAAGCTCGAAAGAAATTCATATAATTGATGTTAGACATTAAATTACAAAGTATTACATTATGAATGAAGTTTGGTAATCAACATTTTAATTCATTTAAATTCCAGTTCGTCTGATTTACCCTAGATCTAGAAAGCAAGCAGCTTGGCTGCATTTTTCAAAGTATAAGGGAAAAAATAAAGTAAAATAAATAAATGAGCTTTGAGCTGGGATTTTTTTACAGTGCTTCTAACACATACACTCATTCCCACTACATCTTTCTTAATCAGTTTTAGTGTTTACAATACCAGCAGAAGAATCTTCTCAAGCCTACCCAAACGAATTTCTGAATTTGACAGATTTCAGCAATAGAGTTGCACGGGTAGCCCATTTCAAAGAAAAGTTGTGGGTAAATATGTTAGTCTCGCAACGTAACAGTGCAAAAATCTCCTTGTCGAGTACAGCCAAAAGATACTGGAAACGGATGAGAGTAGCTACTCTATATAGCGTATTTCTATTTATGTACCTGTATTTTTTTCTTTATTTATCATTTATGCATATGATACAGGCTATGTTCTTGGCCTGTTGCAAACTGGAGTGTTGCTGAACGACATTTTGCTGCTCCGTGTGCAGTAATAATATCTATTTTATGAACGTTACCCTAAAAGTGGAGCAGGGTGTTTAAAATGCATGATGGGCATAATATGTGAATTGCACTCAAATTATAATAAAATTTGTCATTATATATTGACTGCTTCTAATAAATGCTAGAACATTGCGATTGACTACCATATTAAACACTGCTACAGTTATAGCAATCTATAAGCACCGATCAGTTGATACAGGAGTTATAAGAATCAGCCTGACGATATCCTTTTATTTTACCGACACGGTTCAGTGCCACCCACCATGCTTTGTATTCAAGACGCAGACTCACTCTAGGTAATTTTAAATAGGTTGTAAAAGCAAGAGAGAGAATATAATGCCCCACTCTAAGCAGCAAACGACACATTGCGGGGTGATGGTGCACTCGGAGCGGCAGTGCAATCAACAGCGGCCTGGAAGTGAAGTCTAAGAGTACTTTGAGGTGAAGCCTCGCTAAGAATAGCGGATGAGTTATTGGCAGCTGAGAAGTGTCCGCAGCTCCCCTTTAAGGGCAAAATGCGCGTTATTACTGCAGGTGCAATAACTGATAAAAGGGGGCAATTGTTCGGTGCATCGTTGGCATCTGTGGTCAGTTGCTAAGCAAAGTTAATATCCATTCATTATTATTATTATCAATGTTTTTTTTTTTTTTTTTTACAAAATAATGATGTCAAAGCTATTTTCACAAAACTTAAATGTAAATGGGTAAATTAAATTGTATTCTTGTATTAAAGTTAAATGGAAAAAACGCCATAATATTCAAGGCCAAAAGGAATGAGATGCTAAGAAATTATGGTATGCATCGCATGGAAATGTTTGAATCGAGAAGGCGATTTATGCCGGGAGTCTGCCGAGGCGAGAGTCTTTCGGCGACTGCGTCAGTTCGCATATGGGAAGGTATCTGGACGCTGCAAAACAGGGTGTATCACCGCAAGTTCATTCATCTTCATCATGAACTTCCACATCCATGGCGCAGCAGTCGCCAAAATCCTACCCAAATTACAAAGGTATATAAATACACATTCATAAATGTGTACGGTATGGACACCTTACCTCACGCGGAATATATTTAGCGCACAGTAATTGTGTCACACGTAATTCTGCTCTATAATTAGACGTAATTCGCAATACAAGTTCACCACAGCACTTTTAATGAATGATGGTATAAGAGGACAGGCGAAATGACCGGAATGCTGTGATTCATATTTTCGGACTAGCTAAAGAAAATCCGCAAAAAACATATAACTACGGTCAACCTACTACGAATGGTGCGTTAGACTAATAATAATACTAATAATAATAATGATGATAATACTGTTATTATTATTTATTATTGTAGTCGTTTTTCTCATTATAAGAATGAAACAGATATAAAGATAGACACAGAGATAGCTAGGATTCAAGGTCATTTTGACAATTCTTTTAAGTGTGTACCGATACTATCTCAAGCGATATTTTATTCCACCAATTGGCCGTACATTTAGCTGTCATTAGGCTACAGTGAGTCTCGCCGCAATTAGACTTAAATAGGTTGAGCGTTAACATTCGGGCATCCGCTATTTTTAATAGCCAGTACAGTATAAAATAAAAACTGCAGCTCAAGTATCTCGAAATCAACTATACTGCACAAAGCCGCGTCTGGGCGTCTTTTAAACCGGCGATAATGCGAATGTCACCGTTTAGTCAAGTGTTTCCTTATTCTCGCGTAAATCGTCATTCCGACAGAAAAACCCAACATTGTAATCCTTATATCTTTCTAAGCGACGCACATCGATCCCAGGTACCTACAACAGACAGCATCGGTAAATCCAGATCATTACACGAACATTGCACGATTTAACCCGCTGAGCAGTTTGATTTCTTGAACACAATAACACGGCTGGCACACAGCAACCGGCTTGGATTTAAGATCCTCGTTTTCTCACAGTATGCAGGTACAGGGCTGGGAAATACGCATAAACGGACCACTGATGCATCAAATTTAGAAAGCATCCTTACCACATGTCTAGCTTTTGACGAGTTTGCGGCAGCGATCCGCTTCAGGTCTTTCCATTGAAAACATCAAAGATGCTACTGGTCATAGAACTGTCTTTTCCTAACAGGAAAAAATATATATTGTGTCCTTGGGTTACTAAACACCCTACATGCAGATACTCTTGCAAGAAAATATTGACTTCGATTCCATGTAATTGCGGGGATCACAGCCACTTGTATTCTCCATAAAGATGCTCAGAGAATCGGCAGTGAAAGTCTAATATCCGCTCATTTGAGAGAAAATATCGGGGAAAAGAAGCTCCTTATTTTGTATCCAGATCACTCTCCACCCTTAAAAGCAACCGCGTCTCCTCTCCACTATATTGCCCGTGTTTGAGGAGAGAAACGGTAACAAACGGTGCACCCAGAGAAATATCCAGACCCCTTCTCCTCGTTGAAAAGTCCTGCAGTAAAGGACTCCAGATACGGCTTGCTTACTGAACAGAGCCCTGAAAGAAAATGACAAACTAATTTCGAGATGCAGACTGGAGATGGGAATGGCAGAGAATGGCGAGAGGAAAATTTCCGAGCAGGATCCCATGTCACCACGCGGACTCGGGCTCCATCTAGCCGTAATCGGAGGATACATTGACTTGCGCCACACAATAAATACTTTTTCCTCTACATTATATTAACTAAATACTTTTTATATGTGGCTTGTTGCCAAAAAGGCAATTCAGCCATCAAGCAAACGAAACGTCGGCCAAATTATAGTATATACATAATTAAACTATTACATATCATTAACATAACACACGAAATGTTAGAATCGATTTGGGGAAAAAAATGGTTTCATCTTCAGCCCAGCCACATTAATCAATGCTAAGGACATCTACAAGTGGCAGAATTTTATTGCAAATTGAATATAAGCAACGTATCCTAAGTTTACATATATAATACCGCAAAATGCACGCATTAGTAGGCCTATAGTATAGGCCTATATTTTTCTTCCCTGTACGATGTACGGTGCACCCAGACTTCAAAAGGCTTACAACAAATTTCATGTTTAATTACATATTTCGGACGCGAAATATTTCGGGTTTAAAATTCAGTTAATCGCAAAACGATAGCGATTAAAATAAGACTTGTACGTTTTATAGGGGAAAAGGAAACGCATAACCAAGGAGGCAAAACCATATAGCTCAAAGAATCTAAAGAGCCAAACTTCAATATTTAGTCGAGTGACTGTCTTTAAATGCACATAAGTCACACTCTCTTGGTTTCAGGGGGGAAATAAACAGATACATTCTGTCCCAGTTTTCTGCTGAAATTCATTGACTAGACGCGAATATTATTGTTTACTGCCACCAAGTCTGTGAGGCCATAAAACAAAAAAAAGAGCCCATTATCATGAATAAATAAAATCGGAGCTGCGGACCTATATTTGGCAGCGTGCGATCTGCCGGAGTCTTCACATAGGATTTCTGAGTTCATGTCCGTTTTGATGCCACTCGAAGACCGGGATTTAAACCTCTAAGCGGCACTGACACAAATTACAAATCAACTTTTTACAGACAAACGCTCAAAATCATTTGCCACACGTCACAAATTACACGTCGCTAATGAACGCGGCGTATCATGGTGAGGTGTCCTACTTTTCAGAAATCATTGTAATGATCCCTGTCATCGCTGAGTTTGCCAGCGCTCCCTTAAGTTGGATTTCACACCAATACTAACAATACATTTCCAAAAATTTAGATTCCCTTTGGTGTCATTTAGAAGGCTGCAGAAACATATTTATTTCAGCCCCCGGCACTTGTGCAACTGAAAACAACTGTTAAAACAGACAATAAGTCTGCAGCCACTGTCCACCCTAAATGGTGTTCCCGTTCCCCTGGCTACGCGGTAATGCACTAAATTGCATTGGGAGCGATCGGCTGTCAGGCATTGCGATGTTTTTAAAGCGAGGCATGGCTTTTTAAGTGATATCCAGTCTCACAGGCTTTCAGGTCTGTAAAAATCATAAATTCGTAAGCCTCGGAAATGTGTCGGAATCATTTGGCCAGGTATAACTACATCCCCTCTCGTCCAGCCTTATTCTGCACACACTGTTGTCGCATCAACACCCATTGTCTCGGATTCTCTTTATAGGTGACTGCGGCTCAAAGTTGTATGTCCTTAGTTGTTGAAAGGTTCATTAAATTAGCGCTACAATTTACAATAAAAATGTACAATAAAAATTTAACAAGGATGCTATGAAATATGTCAGCAATTTCCTCTATTTAAAGTCAAACAAAGATAACTGATAACATATCCTAAGGTAAAAACTGACCGTTTGTAAGTACCTTATGTACTTTCTGCAGTTTTGTGTCATAGACCGGCTTATACTATATAGACAGAATTTTTGTACGGTTTTTTACAATATTGTCTTTCCAACTTATTTTCTCCCATCGTCTTAGGAGCAGACGGAGCTCCATGAGAAGGCATTCACCCAATCATACCCATCCGCTCTTGGAAGCGCTGTTGTGTGTGCCCGTGGTTTCGGTCCCATTCCGGTGGAAATGGGTCTATTTATTTATTTAGCTATTTGGACGCTCAGCCCACAGCTTGGAACAACCTGGAAAGATGTTCAGAAAGAAAAACACAGGCCTAAATCAGAGTGCTTAGGATAAATATATATAGGTAATTCCTGGAGCAGAGAGACAATTACAATAAATGATAGGCTGCATTTTGCATAGCTGATTGGGATTGATTTTTTTTTGCCATAGTTTTTTATGCTTTTCCATCGTGACACGTTGGTTGTGCGACATTGTTAAGCATGCGAACAGGGATGCACATAGCCGATGCGCAAATACGCATTCGCCGTCTGTAAAGCGATGCGCGCGGTAATTTTTTGTCGTAACAGGGCAAATGCGTACTTATTTTAATAAATTTGCGTTCTTATGGCAAGAAATCACCGTGCATTTAACCTTTACGATTAATGCGTACTTCTTTCGTGATATAAGGGTTAAGATGCACGGTAATTTCTTTCATAACAGAGCAAATGCATGTAAAATAAGTACGACAAGAAATTGGCGCGCATATCACGGCCATTCCGTACTTGCGCACCGTTTACGTGCATCCCTGCATAAGAACCAGCAGCCTCTTACATGCTGAGGAATGGGTAACTATTTAAACGTAAACATGTAACTACGTGAACGTTGTGGACTGACTCACATCTTGGCATGCCTACAGCCCCCTCTTCCTTGACCATATTGTTTTTATTTTACGACGGCGGCTGTTGACTGAGCTGGAACGAGCAAACCACCCAAACCGTCAGATGTTTCCACCGGCATTCCTGCGACACCGGCGCCCTGCGTCAAGCTCACAGTCGCGGGCTCTCCATCTTCCGCTCAAGTTTCCGTCTTCAAGAGAAGCCCACCCACAAGCCGCGGGACCCCTGACGCTTGTTGCTTTTCCCATGCATCCTCCGATCGAAAATATACCAAATAGCAAAGCAGCCCCTACGAGGCCCTAGCCACAAGAGTTACAGCCAACTTAGTTGTGTTCAGACAGACTTCATGCTGAAGACATACTGACTCTTAGAAAGCTACAGACGCAAATACACAGACATACACACATGGAACCCGTTTATATTGAGTTAAAACGGCAGTGCGGCCTTAAATGTCAAACTTTGTTTTATGTAGATCAAGCCTTTTTGTAGCTTGTTGCTGAGATCATAATGTTGTGTGTATGCACCATGGTAAGAAGTGTAGTAACAATACAATAAGACATCTGAGATCTTTTTGCAATACCCTTTTCAGACATTTTATAACTTGTTCTTCAACAATGGTCAAAATTTCTATCAAAGCATATAAAGAACTTGTTAATTAGAAAACACTGCGATGCCTTTTAATTGGTAGAAACTATTGCTTAACCTCTGGGCAAGCTGAGGTCACTTTAGTGTGGTGCACTCTGCAAGATAACTCTTTGGAAGGATCTAAATAATGGTGAGGAACATCGTTTCAGTAAGAAGAAATGTCCAGTGACTTTCTGCAGCATTTTAAACAGGGGTGTGAAGTGCGTTCCTTTCAGATGCTAGGATGACGCTTCGTCATATTAGCAGACATTTTTGTGGCGATTTTGAAGGACCTACTTAGAGTTCCCGGAACAGGAGGCTGCAGAAGATGTTTTTTCCTGCTATAAAAAAAGAGGCACAGAGTTACTCTGTAGCTGTTTCCAGGACTCTCGGATGCATTTCCTCCAAAGATTTATGAACTGGCCATTCTTGCAATCCTTTTACATTTCCCTTAGATTAAACTTACAGAGGGATGCTTTTTCTTATTATATTACTTCAAGACTATACACCATCTGCCTGTGTTGCCGTGGAGTGAAACTTTGTCTGCCACTGTTTTTGAGTGAAACGACCATTATAGCCTCCTAAAAGTTCCCGGTGTGAAGGTCTCGTGAAACCATGACGACGAAACAAAGCAAAAAGACACCTCCAAAAGCCCATTTTGCTCTAGATAATTGTAAGCAACACTTCAGTGAGTCTTAACTTTTTAAGCTACATTATATCCTTAACAGTCCTCTTTGTGGCATATCGCATCAGCCGTCATCATAGCATTTGTCATTACATGTTTACTTATTGCCAGTTTCTGATTGTTATTATTTTCTAACATTGAATAGCTTCTGCCATCTTCATAAATCAACCTCCTGCACAGGTCGCATGATGCCGTGATGCTGGTTGCTTACCAGCACTGGGCCACATGTCCCAGTGCTTTTTTGTTAAGATTTCCCTCTCGGCTAAACTGATATCGTCCTAATGGATGATATTTTTGTGTGTTTGTGTGTGAGCGTGAGGGTGTTTCCCCACAAAAGCCATTTGCACCATATGGGTAAATGGATTCTAGCATGATAAACGCTTCCAGAAGACTATAGCATGAAACAGCTGCGTAATCACTGGCTGTGTGCAGTGCATTGTCGGGCAACATGCCACACCGATGTTTCTGCTATTTAGCCATTTATTTTCAGCCCTAATCTGTCAGCACATTCATATCTAGAAACACTTGGAACACAGGCCATTATTCTGCACAGCCAAAAACCCTTTATTGAGGTTACAGTATCATTTACAAGAAGCTTAAGGGTTTGTTGACTATATAGACAGAATGCATAATAGAAATTCTAACCAGCCAGCAGTGGATGTATTAAAACCAGGATTTTGCTGTCTGTGGCCCATTTAAAATGTTATTATTATGATTCTTATTATTTATTTATTTTTGTTCTTGTTTAACTGGCCAGTTTGTACTGAAACATGATCATACATGCTGGTTGCATAATAAAAAAAGGCATATAAAACAATGAAATCCTCCGTCCTAAAAGCTGTGCTAAGATTTCAGTTATAAGAGCAAAAATCGCTCTTTTGTAAATGACTGCCTTCCAGTCTCATTCAGCTGAAAACATCCCCAAATGCTTCAGTGCAGGGCACCAGCTCTGCCCCATAACTTTTAATCCCCCCCCTCCCCAGGGAATTTTAGCCTTAGGGACTGCTTTCTTCAGAGGCAATTCTACAATCTTACACTTAGGGGAGCTCAGCTCCCTGAAGAAATATGGGACACCCCCCCATGGTTAAATTTGCTGAGAAGAAGGGGGTCCCCCACAACAAAGTTTGCCAAGTACATATGTAATGTATAGGAAAGTCCAGGACAGACCGCTAAATGGTTTTGGAAATATTATTTTTCAGGGGGGGCAAGACAAAAATTAGGGGGTCTAGAACCATCTATGGTCTTAATGTGCTCATTGCCTAACAATCACTCTTCCCCAGGCACAAAGCTTCCCACTCACTAGAGCTGCACCGAAAAAGGGTAATTAGCCATTCAGGGTGGAGGTGCCGCCCTTCACTAAGATGGCCCCCCTGCCCTTCTTGGATTTCCCGCAAATTTCACTACTGCACCCTGTCCTCTGTGGTGGAAAATGGACTAGTCTGTGGTAGCTTTACAGGAAGATGAGAAAACAGCTCCTCTTGATTCCCAAGAAGCCGACGATGCTGCTACAGGAAGGCAGCAGACAAAAGAACAATAGGCTTGTCTGCGTTTTTGTTACCTGCGCCTCATCTTCTGCTCACAGAGAGAAGAAACATTTCTCTACCTATTTCTGTTTCGCTAAGAAAAATAAAGAATCAGGAATGCCAGTACTTGTGTCACCAGACCTGCGATATTTATGCACATCTTAACCAATCCAGTACAACAGAAGCCAGTAAGCTTTTAACAATAATTGCCTCCTACCTCCACTCAACCAGGTACATACCATCATCCAGGTATGCTTTCAGGTTTACCCACAGTCCCTAGTCACTGCACTTCAGTTAATTTGTATTTCTATGGTAGCTTCAAGCTTGTGGGAGTTTCACTTATGAAAAATGTCATGAGGGCAGAAGGAAAAATGATTGGTTCAGAGAGACAACCAATCGGATTGTAGAGGAGGTGGGTCCAAGCAACTAGAGGAGTCTGATTGGTTGGTCCCACCTCCTCTAATTGCTTGGACCCACCTCCTCTACAATCTGATTGGTTATCTCTCTGAACCAATCTTTTTTTTTCTTCTGCCCTATTTTTGTGTAAGTAAAACTCCCATGAGCTATATTTAAAGCATACATTCTTAGTTGCTCCCTGTTTTAATAAATGCTTTTAACAAATGATTTTGTACTACACGTTCTCCATTCGATCAAAACGAGGAAGAAATAGGAGATCAATAAAAAATATTCCCGTAAAGGGTCTCCGCCTGAGGTTTTGTCTTCCCATTAAATGCCTTTATTTCCCCTTCATGCCAAGGGTTTTTATGGTCAGGCTGCCACGGTGCCATCAAGTGGAGAAAAGAAGAACTGGCGTCTGAGGGCAAAAGGAACCAATTATAAAATAACAAAAACGCCAGCTTGCGTTTCTGAGTCGCTCAATCAATTTCCATGCTCATAGAGAGCATGCATGATATTTATTAATGCGGAGAAAAAGATAATCTACAATATATTTCTTCATTAAATGACATTCCTGGCATGTTATTGGAACTCAGGCACAAAATCAAATCAGTTTTCTTATTAAAGCAATTAGGGTAAAACGGTGACCTCAATTATTAATTATAATAAGGCCTATATTATTAAACGATATTGGAGGCAGGTAAATTGCAACATTCATGTTCCCTGGAAACACGCGTGTTGTTAATTTGAAGCGCAAAAATGAATATTCCGTAAACAGAAGACGCATTGGCCACAGCCTGCGGGTAAAATGCCCCAGCGGCCGCCGAGCGGCGCTTGTCACCTCCTGCGGCTCCGCGGTGACCGGCGCACCGGCCGCGACGCCACTGTTCCCGAGCCTCTGCGGAGAAAATGCTGCGCTCCCAAGACCGCGCTTCAGGCCCCGATAGCTGCGGGAAACTCGGGAGATCCCAGGCGTAGCTGCTCGTGTAAGTTCCCCTTTAGAATAAGCTGCTTTTACTTTTAGTTAAAATAAGCTGGATAACTTTGTGAAAACAGTTCAAGCGAGTTAAGTTAATTCGTGACTACGTTATGGACGATGCTCATCATTTTCGGCTGCGTTATGAATTTATTTCAAGTTTGCGTGTTGCTGCATTGTTGAAGTCTCCAAGTTTTACAATGAATGCTGAAGCATAAGTCCGACAGCCTGTGGATCCGACTGCATTGGGACGGACACTCTTCACTTCCAAAGACATCGCACCCCTACTCCTATAAAAGACGATCACCGGCATTTTAATACGTCCTTTTATTTCAAAATAACATCTTTAAATGATGAGCGTAACTTTATTGTGTTGCCATTTTCTAAATGTACCTGTATCGTTGCCTTGCAGCCCTTTGATATAAATCTGCTTATTTTATATTAAAGTAATACGTGCGTATAAAAGGAAATGTGTCGGTATTAAATCCTCTCCGTTCCCAGATAAAGGATGCAAATCTAAGAACAATGAATAAAATGCCGGCATCCTGTTTACAGGGGGACAAATACTATACAAGGTGCAATATATTTCGTATACAACTGTATTCTAGACTATAAAACAGGCATCAGCATGAATTATGAATGGCGAATTTATGTTTTGGCTAACGAAAGGTTACTTTCGGTTGTGTGCATCGAAGCGCCATAAATATATCACTAACAGAAGACTTTAATAAACAAATGCTTTTCTCCTGTTTTATTAAAAACTAGATTAAATAAATCAATATAAAAGCCCGAACAAATGTTGTTACAGAATACAGTCTAGGGGAGACAAGAACCCGAACGGATGAAGCCTTCTGCCAAAGTCAATTAATGTAACTGTGGGTTATAGGGCAATCTGCAGATGTTAATCCTCCGGTAAGAGCATTAGATGACAATCAAGGCCTGTATAGGCAGACTCTGGTATGCAGACCCCTATAAGAGCGTGCGACGTAACCTGCGTATAATACTGTCTCCAGGTTTTATACCGTATTTAGACCACAAACTGTCAAATTTAAAGGTAAGAGGGATTTCTCAGTCATAGTTCAGTAAGTCTTGTTAAACTGTACCGACATAACAACTCTAAATAGACTTAGATAAATGATCAGCACCACTTGCTAGTAATTCATTAATCAGTGTCTGCAATAAATTAAAACAAATATGTTGTGCTGTGTATCTGAAGAGTTGCAGGTCAGTGGGTAGCAGAACTCTTTTCTGATCTTGACTCAATGGAAATTCGCAGGCAGCATTTGTGAGGTAGCACGTTAATTTCGATCTTTTTCAGAGGGGTGGGACTCCTCTTTGAGTATTATAATATTCTTCTGCGTGTTGTGGAAATATTACACCAAAACACATCAGGCAGCTGTAGATAACTTATTCGCGATATAGAATGAATTGGCCAATTTCTGGTTAGGCTTGTAAACTTCTAAAAAATGAGGCATGTCTTTTTTTCCTCACACTTAGCCAGAGTGAATGGCAGTCGATGCTGCATTCACCTTTAATAAAATAATATAAATTTTCATATGTTTGCGCTGAAGGTGCCTTTGGTTCGCTGCTCATTCACGGATCGCGTATTCGCGTCTCCCACCATCTGTTCTCTTTGCAGGTTTTGATGAAAAACCGCCGATATTCTGACTAGCTCTGGTAACGCTCAGATACAATGACTGAAGCAATTGGTGAGTCTTCCTTTAAACCGCTTCTTTTATTTTAAAAAAAAGAAAAATATTTCTGAACGCCAGATGCCAGGTATCAGCGTCATGCTGAAAAAGAAAAATGTCAATGATGTTACCGCGATCTCCCAATTTTTTTTCATATCATAATTATAGGCTTAATTCTATCCCTTATGCCTCCTCTCCTTTTATAAAGTAAAATAATTGAAATGTTTATGTAAACTGAAAATATTGACTTATCAGGTAATTAAATTAATTCATGGCCCAAATAAAATGCTTACTGAAAAGAAAGTTTCTGTAAGACGACGAATCTTGCTTTATCTCATCACTTTCCGGTACGCTAGTCATATGGCTTATTCTTTAGTACAGCAATATAACAGCTGTAGGTGTTTAGCTGAGGCATTCTTCAGAGGGCAAGACACTAAACGGCCAAGGTTAAATGGGGTCGTGTTTGCAAATTGTGGAATATCTCGCCCCAATGTCTCTGCGGAACAAAAGTAACCAAATCTCTGGGAGTGAAAGAATGGAATTTTCCAGAGAGGAGAACAGAGCGACATTATTGTGATGTTCTGCCCTCTGTTGAGATTTGGCCACCCCGCCGATTTCTCTGTGCCCAGCTTGTGTTGCACTCTCTTGTGATTTATATGCTGTGGTAAACATTCACAATTGTGTTTTGTGCTCATTTTCCGGTTTTCCAGTTGTGCAAGAATGCAAAAGCACTAGTCCAGAATTCACTACACGGCTAGCACAGTATTTTGCGTAATATTTTCAGGGTTATAAATCATTTCAAACAGCAGCCAGTGTTGGAGTCAGGAAGTAAAAACCTTTAATTTGTAATTTTACTGTTGAAAGATGGGCGTTGTTTTCATTTTTTTGATTATTCAAATTAATATAATCACATGTCATTATCAGTTGCTTCCAAGAAAGCCGTTTACTGGAAAAAAAAACCGTAAAAAACCTTACCCTTAAAAAAAATCCTCAGAATTTATGTCTAGTTTGCATGCAGATTAGTGATTTAAAACTCCCATAATGCAATTCAGGGGGCAAACGTGGTCACCAGGTGAGGAAAACCTGTCAGTCTACATACCCAAAGTTCAGTCCTTTGCCATTTGGTAGTCTATCCACAATATAAGCCAACTGTAGCTAAATACACGATTATGTTCATGCTGTTATGACGCTTGTGAAATAGCTTATGAGACTGTCCCAGCATTATCTAAGCATTAAATCCCAATTCGTTATTCGCTGCGGTAATTTTGACATTCATAAGCCATCAGGGTTTCCACTATGTGGCCCAGTGCTACCCGATTGAGTTCACATATTCACAGATTCGAGGGAAGACCCAGAACCGTCACACAGACAATTTCATTAGGCTGTGAAGAAATCCTGCTGCTGTCATAAGACTCTCAGACAGCTGCTTTGGTGTAAATGATGGTGAGGCCTGGTTCGATCTAAAGCTCTAATAGCTTAAAGGTATAAAAAATAATAATAAAGGTATAAAAGGTATCTTTTGGGCTCATGGGAGTTTTACTTACACAAAAATGTTCTGAGGACAGAAAGAAAAATGATTGGTTTGGAGAGATAACCAATCAGATTGTAGAGGAGGTGGGTCCAAGCAACCAGGGGATGCGGGACCAACCAATCAGTTGCTTGGACCCACCTCCTCTACAGTCTGATTGGTTGGTTATCTCTCTGCACCAATCATTTTTCATTCTGCCCTCAGAACATTTTTGTGTAAGTAAAACTCCCACAAGCTCTTTTTTTTATTCAAACTTGCATCACATTAATGCGACACATGACCCAACAGATACCCAGCATGCCTTGCAGGCCGTGGAACGCCTACAGGCCAAGCTGAAGGCCAGGGGGCATGGTCCCACAGGGGAGAAGCTCAGCCTGCTTAGGGCTCTTCTCCTGAGCCCCCTGTTCCATCAGGTTCTCACCCTACAATCTACATCTGCCCATGAAGTGTCCCACAGCCAGGTGGGTGCAGGAAAGTGATGTTTTAACAGTTATTTAAAGGTAAAAGAATAATCTGCAATCTGAAAAGGAGTAATTTGCATTGTTCTCTACTGTGTTTTCCATTTTATTCAAAATGAAAATCATCCACAATAATTACTGTTTAGGTCAGATTGGTTTCTGGATTTATGCTATACACTGTTAAGACAGTGGAATGATTCGGTTATAGATTTTATGTAGCGGTTTAGAGGGTTGTTGTCAGTGTGCTCACATTCTGACTCGCTTTTTTAGCAGATGATTTCTGCCCTTGTGTGTTTGGGCGCGGCGACACACAGCCATCGATGAGGATACAGGTTATACTCCATAAAACTACTTTGCTGGTTAATTTAATGGAAACATCCGTCTATTCACCCATCCATCTTTAGACAGCTTTTCCTGGCCAGGGTTACGCAGGGGGAGGAGGGGAAACTGGGGGCAGCGCCGGGGACCGGGTTGGGAGTACACCCCAGACTGAATCTTAAGCGAAAACATGCTGCGAGCAAAGATTCAATTTGTGCCTGGTTTCCAGCTTTAAGACAGGAGTCTGAACAGGGAAGAGCCTTCAGACTCAGGCAGGGTGTTGCCATGGCAACAGCCTGTCGGGGCAGAACCGGTTTTTTAAATGTGCAGTAGCCAAACTGGCACTGTAATCTACTTACCCAAGGTGACCAACGCAGCCCCGAGGGCTAACGGTGTCCCAGTGCGCTGAGGGACTGATAGCTGTTTGTAAGGCTCGCTTTGGACTCCCTCTGTCACGAGTGTAAGGTGACTGAGAAAAACAGAAAAACAGAACTCTGTCCATTTGCTGCACACTTTAGCAGGAGATTATATGCAGTGTGAAGCAGGACTGCACCAAAGGTCAGTAGTGGTGTCAGCTATCCACAGCTACGTTTCACATTAGCCTCTGCTGAAGGGTCAGATTGGTTTTGGGTTTTTTTTCTATTCTGTCTGTCCTGTTTCTTCCAGCATAAACGTAAACATTAAAAGAGAGTCAAAATAACACAAAACGTCAGTAAGTCACATGAGGAACGGAGATTTTAGCAGAAGATAGACGGCCTAAATTAGTGCTACCGAAAACATAATTCAGCTGTCTTTGCAGTTTTGACCTATTTCACTGAGTTGGATATTTCTTGGTCATGAGAAATATCTTTGGATGTCAGTTTGGTAGGAAAATCCCAAAACTGTGTTTTTTTCATTGCTGATTAGCTGACTAATTTTCTTAGATTTCTCATGTAGGAAACACATTTTGCCTTTTACATTTTCTTAAACAATCTGCCATTCGTCTGATAGATTGAAATACTACGTCAATATTTTGTGACAGCTCATCAAACCTTAATTGCTTAAGGGACTGACTGGGACTGCACCAGCATGCGTGCAATTCCGAAAGGTACTGCACCGAGAACCACGCTTTGAGGGTAACAGGCACAGTGTTGTTCTTTGCGGCACTGAAACAATTAATTAATTACATATGACGTAAATATCACATCTGCTATCACATTTAGTAGTCACTTTTATCCAAAGCGACATGCATTTTATTGGGAAGAGTACAGCATTAGTCAGTCACCGGAGCAATGAGGGGCTAAGGGCTCGGCTCAAGGGCCAAACGGTAGGATCACTGTCGACCCTGGGATGTGAACCAATGGCCTTCAGATAACAGACACAGCGCCCTAACCCACCGAGCCACACACCACCCTCATCGTGTAAATATATGTTGTATTCGTATGTTTTATTTGTCATTTATATGTCCTGTTTATGATTGTCTGGATCCAGAAGGCCGCTTTAGCCACATCAAGCAGCTGTCCAGAGTTGAAAGTCGAAGCCAGCGACTCTCAGGTGCGCTCGGCTGGGAGTATCGATTTGGGTACCCGGGACGGCTGTCCCGCAGCTGCTGAGGACGCGTCAGTGCCCCCTTCACCCATACAGAGCGGCAGTGACTCCACAGGGGCCCCTCCCAAGCCCCTCCTCTACATGACTCAGGTACGCGGCCTGCTGGAAACTTAACAATGTTCTCTTTATGGTCTGTTGTGGAGCCAGCGTGTATAATTCCAGGGCCCGGGACAAAATTACTTCAACCATCCCCTCAGACGTGCAACCCCTCCCGTGAGGGCCCTCTCCTAGGCCCCCCCAGGGTCTGGGCCCTGGAAAATTTCCCCAGTTGTCCCCCCTAGACAGTCGGCCTGGTCTATTATGTTACAGCTGGTTTTCATGGAGCTCTCAAAGTTCTTCGTTCTGTTGCACATTCTTGCTGACTTCAAACAGAAAGTGTCAGCATTACATTCAGTACCAAAGAAGGTTATGCCTAAAGTAATTCATGTGTCATATGAATGTTCCTCCCCTGGATGGTTATTGAATGATGGTCGTTAAAGGGTCATAAACATCTTTCGGACAGGGCTGCTATGTAACGGACGTTGATCTGCTGAGGAGTACGTCTGGGGGGCCGGGTTTGGCCGGGGGCAGTCTGAGGAGCGAGGACACGGGGGACCCCGGTGTTTTTGTGCCGGATGTTCAGCTGGGCAGTGCTGAAAGCAGGTATTCCCTCACGGTTAGGCGGAACATCACAGTGTAAGCAGAAGGGTTTGGGACCAAAATCAGCACTAGTTTGATATACAGGGGCGGGGCCACAGGGTCCAGCTGAAAGCTGACTGGCCCCCAGAATGCCCCTCCTCTGTCACTCATTGATTAAAAACACATCACTGGCTAATGATAAGTCTGGCCTCTCTGCATGAATTATGGTCCCTTGTATGCCCCCTCACCTTAAACCTTGGCAGGAGTATGCCCCCTCACGCCTAACTAAAATCGCCCCTGCACTGTCAATATAAACATTCACTCCGTAGTGCAAACTGTAGGCCGTCGTGCTGCCGCGTGACTTCTTGAGCCCGTTGTCGACCTTCCACATCTGCAGGAAGCTGAGGGAAGGGGGCATCCTAGCTACCAACGGGCAGCTGATGGACCAGACGGTAACACAACAAAAGGCTGTGGGCCTCCCCCAGGAGCCCACGGACAACGTCCTTCTCAAGGTCGCCAGAGGTCCCGTCCCACAGCTGGGCAGCCTGGCGGTGTTGCGCAAGGGGTCAGGACACCGTGGCATGGAGGGAGCCCTGGAGAAGGTGGGGGGACAGGCGGAGCCAACCTTCCGTGCTGTTCCGTGTTCACTCGGTGAACATTAGCTTTCTACCGCTGCTACCTCACGTGTCCCTGTGATCTCACGTGTCCCTGTGACCTCACGTGTCCCTGTGACCGCACCTGTCACCGAGGATTAATGAGACTGCTAACGGAATTAAATGTGAATATATTCTTTTGTTGTACCTTTAATCAAACTGGTCTACTTCACTGGTGAAGGAATATATCGTGGAAGAAGTTCCTGAGTAAGAGTGTCCCACATTTTTTCTGGATGGATGAGTGCAGGGTAGACACTTCTGGACCTCACGATTCTGAGGGTCCTTGGGATTTGGTTTCTTAACTAAATAGGCATGATAAGTTCTTTGCATATTTTAAGTGAAATCAGTCATATTTTTTAAGGACTGGATGGCAATGCTACACAAACCTTGTGCAATTTGAGGAATATGTTGACATTTAAAAACAATAATAAAGAAATGTGTAATTTACTATAATCTGAATGAAATCCATCTAAATTTACATTACAAGTAATTTACCTTAATCACTGAGGAACTAAAGCAATGAATTATTTACTCAAACGATTAATTATTTAACAAGATGGAATATATGTAGACCTATATTTTTGGAAAGATCTTTAGAAATCTTTAATAGCAGGATAAGTATGGTTCAGCACATATAATTAAATAACACACACGTGTGTGTCTGTGTCTGTGTGTGTGTGTGTGTGTGTGTGTGTGTGTGTCTGGGGGGGGAGGGTGGTACATAGACCACATTTGGGGACCAAAATTTCCCCAAAGTGCGGTAAAACCCGAACTTCATTTCTTTTGGGGACTTTTCAGGTCCGCATTTGGATAACCTCAATTTTATAAAAATCTATGAATGCAATCAAAAAAGTAAAAATGCCGAAAGTCTTGTATTTGGGTTGGTTACTTATGGTTAAGGTTAGGGATGGGTAGGGGTTAAGGATGTCGTGATTGGGATTAAGGTTTTTCCCATAGAAATGAATGGACAGTCCCCATTTAGATAGGTACACCAACGTGTGTGTGTGTGTGTGTGCCTGTGTGTGTGTTCCAGGTATACCAGGTATAACCAACCATAAAAATCTCAGCCCCAGCTTTGCTCTTAGTGGTTAATTTCAAAGCATTAGAACCAAGAACCACAATTGGACCCTTGCTGCCAGCAAAAGAGGACCAGTACAAAGAAAATGTACACAGAGGATAAAGTGGGTTTTGTGAGGAGTGTATTTGACACACATGGAGTTATTCGTGTTGACACTAGGTGACAAATATTACACACCCAATGGATACGTTATTACGTACACCTAACTATTACTGGGTAGGACCCACATTGCTTTGAGGGTGGATGAGTTGTTCGTTGAGAGAATCCGATCTGCAGACCACTGTTGTACTGAACTGTTATTTTTCCACTAGTGGCCTTCCTGTTAGCTTTAATGAGTCTGGCCATCTTACCCTGACCTCTCTCATTAGTATGGTGTTTTCAGCCGCATAACTTCCCCAGATCTGATATTATTTGTTCCGTCGCACCATTCTCTGCAAACGCTAGACTCCAGCACTGTGCGAAAATCCCAGGAGGATGGCTGTTTCCGAGATGCTGGAGCCGCCGCGTCAGACAAAAACAGTCACACTACATTCAAAATCGCTTCGATTGTGCGCGTTAGCGATTCCAATGCTTAGCCAAACTACAACTGAACCTCTTGTCCCTGTCTGGGTGCTGTGTGTTTTCAGTTGCATACCTAATAGACTGGCTAATGAGTGTGTGTATGTAGCTAAATATGGAACACATTTCAATAAGTGTAAAGGATTGAATGGTTGTAGTGATATTACTCTTATATAGCAGGAGGGCAGTGTGGGTTTCTATTAAATGAGACAGGCACTAAAATAGGTGTTTTCTTGGCTGGTCTGTCCTGTATTTTACTGTAGCGCTTCTTGCTGGCTTGTGGGAATTTTACTTGCGCAAAAATGTTCTGAGGGCAGAACGAAAAACGATTGGTTCAGAGAGACAACCAATCAGATTGGAGAGGAGGTGGGTCCAAGCAGCTAGAGGAGGCGGGACCAAGACATCTGATTGGTTGATCCCACCTCCTCTAGATGCTTGGACCAACCTCCTCTACAGTGTTATTGGCTATCTCTTTGAACCAACCATTTTTCATTCTGCTCTCAGGACATTTTTGTGTAAGTATAAGTCCCACAAGCTGCTTGCCGCCCTCTTGTGCCCCCTGCAGAGTACCTCAGAACAGGCAGAGACGACAGAACCAGTGAAGGTCAAAGCCATCTTTCCCGGAGGAGCAGCTGATCAGGTACCGCAGAGGGCCGGAATAAACATGTAAAAACCGGGCAAAGGTTAACTAAGCCCACCTCCAACACAAGCGGCTGTGTTTGTGCGTGCGGTTTTTCCTGCGCTTCTGCAAAGATTCGCAGAAGATGTGATGAGGTCTGGACTAGTGATTTATGTCTGGAATGATTCAGTGCAAAAACACAAAAAGAAACAGAATAATAAATTCTCGGCTTGGAGTTCTTGGGTAGCTGTGTTGGAAAGTGTACCATTAAAAACATACATTTTAATGGGATAGCTTAAATTGATAAATTGGGTAGTGCACATGGAAGAAAACGGATGGTTTAGGTTTCAGGAGCAGACTTGTTTTGTACCCCTTGGTAAGGCACCAACCCTGAATTTGTCCAAAGAGTATTCGGCTAAAGAAATGGGACAACGTGTCCGCTTAATAATAAATCAATTATTGAAAAGCATAAGTCAATAGTAAAACAGGACCTGTGCGTTTTTGTTTAGCATTGTCCAAAGCTCTGCAGTGAATCTTCCCCAAGAACAGAAAAATATAAAAGCAGCCAAGAAGTCACAAATAACACTAGCAAGATATCCTGGGATCTTTTATATAAAATATAAGACAGGCATAGAAGGCGGTAGGCTCTGGTCACTGCAGATAATGTGAACGCCATCCTGAGCCTGCCAAAAATGGTCTGGAGGAATGTTGTGTGGAAGAGTTAGTCAAAAATGGACCTTTTGGTTGGAATGGACCCAATCATACCAAGCAAAACCCAATGGTCACATTCCTAAGTAAGCACCGCATACCGACTCTTAGCATGATAATGGTAGGGTCACGGTTTAATGATGACCTCTTTAATCAGGACCTGAATGGCTCAACTCAATCTCAACCAGAGAAGTCTAAGTGAGAACATTAGACCATGCAGGTGGGAGCTGAACTTAAAGCATGGGTGGATCATGCAACGAGCTAATTCTTCGAAAAAGACTGGATGGTCAATGTCAGATCGGTTCAATACAAAAAAAACAGTCATTGATTTATTGGATGAATTAGTCAGAGCCCAGAGTGAAAGCCCACTGAGATGTTAACGCCTTGTAAACTAACAGATGGAGCTGAGCTGAAGTGCTTCAGTGTGGAGCGGTGGGCCGGATTTCCTCCCTGGCGCTGTGAGAGATTGATCGGTCGCTGCAGGAGGTGTCTGGTTACAGTTAACTCACTGCTAATGGTGCCTAAGCCAGACCTAACTTCAGAGTGTATGGGGACATGCGAAGGCACTGAGTGTTACATAAACACATCAGAATTTTGTGCTAATTTATTTAGTTTCTGTTAAAGATCTGAAAGCTTTTGGTAAGTGGGTTTGGGTAACATGAAAAATGGAAGACATCTTTTTACAGTGCTGTATGCTTAGACCGTTTACCTAGAGCATTGTTGCAAAAACCGGTCTTCGGGGACTCACAGACGTTTTTGCTTCCTCCAAGCTCCCTGCCAGACAGTGTAGGTTTTTGCTCCCTCCAAGCTCCCTGCCAGACAATGCAGGTTTTTGCTCCCTCCAAGCTCACTGCCAGACAATGCAGGTTTTTGCTCCCTCCAAGCTCCCTGCCAGACAGTGCAGGTTTTGCTCCCTCCAAGCTCCCTGCCAGACAGTGCAGGTTTTTGCTTCCTCCCAGTTCCCGGCGCAAAATCATGGGCCGTCTGCAGGTCTCTGAGGGCCAGATTGGGAAAGACTGACCTAGAGATTTGGACTTAACAGCAGACTCACTTCCATGTTCATTTTAGGGGGAACTAAGAGATACGACACCCACTGTTCATCAGGATTGGTATTTATGCTTGGGGGGGGGCTGGCGACACTGGGCAGGGATGAGCACCAAACAGGTGACCATGGTGTCGCTCCCATGTGACCACAAAGGGGACCACAGGTGGCACTGCTCATCCTTCAATGGCGCTGCCTCTTATTCCCGAGCAACCAGAGATTCTGGGATGTCCTGACACGTTGTGTGACCTGTACAATATTCTGCTGCTTTTATGCAAAGAATTTTCAGAATGGCCAGTGGGATATACCATATAATAATGAAGTGTCATAGGAGTCATTCTGAATCTGAGCAGTGTGAGGGATTCAGCGCAGCGATCAGCATCATTCCTCCTGGCAGGCGAAGGTTTCCGGCTGCTTCCAGATGTGTGTCCTCTTCTACGGTCTTTCAGGCGTGTGTCTTCATTCTCGTAGCAGGTTCACGACAGCGAGCAGCTGGACACGTTTGATGTGGAGCTCATTAAAAATGCTGAAGGATTAGGAATCACGGTCGCTGATTATGTCACAGAAGAGAATGATGGTATTAATGATTCATCTTTTCTACAGTTTATAAGCCATATTTATGCTATTTATGCTACTGATTATTTTATCTAAAATAAATTATTTGTTTTCTATTTGTTATTTAACATCCAAAGACTTTTTAATTACTACCAACAGTATAGTTTGTTTTTTTGTTTTAATGAATGGCTCATACTGCAATGATAAAATATAGTAAATCTTAGTTTTTTAATGCAAAATTTCCAGAGATGCTTTTCTTTGCAAATTCCTTGATATAGAACCCCTTGGCATATTTGTGAAGAGTGTAACAAAAGACAGTAAGGTCGAGCAAGATGGTCAGATCCATGTCGGCGACCAAATCATAGCGGTGAGTGTCTCTGTAGGATCATTTTAATCCCTTAATCAGCTAGTTTTCTCTTTAATAAATGCAGATTTTCAATTAAAAGCCACTTTAGATTTATATGAATACATTAACTGGCTTGTGTGACAATGCGAAGTTTAATGAATTCCCCTTTTGCCTTCAAAGTGATCAAATCACTATCAATAATTTGTGACCCAAACAAAGGCTTAATGAGCATGGACAGCAGATCATTAGGTAACTGCAGACTTGATTAATAAGTTGATTACGTTTCAGTCAAAATTACAGCTTCCCCATGCATATTACATACAAAGTATTCCGATAATCAGCATTCAGGTTTTTCTTTTTTTCTAATGTTGCACAGTCGATGACTGTGGTATAATTGCTTACTGTTTCTGAATAGTAAACAGCTGGGTTTGAAAAACAAGTGCTGAGAGCCTAACCACAAGTGAGCGCATGAGGCACCGATCCAGCTGTTCTGTTTTGGTAGCCGCTGTTGATGGCGGCCATTTTGAAGACGCTCACTGTGCACTTTGTTTTTGTGTAGAGCGGCCTGTCGAAGCTGGTTCTCTTATAACGGTTGCCCCCGCAGGTGGATGGGACCAGCATCCAGGGCTATAGTATCCAGCAGGTCAAGGAGCTCCTAAGGGCTACCAGCCAGACCGTGGTCTTGAAGCTCTTAAAGCGGTCCCTCAGACTAGAGGATGGTCCAGTAGCCCCTGTGGCCCTAGAACCCGGACCACCGACCAAGGTGGCAAGCGGCAACCAGCCCCGTGTGGATGATGTGGACCTGGACGGGGCACTAGGTACTATGCACTAACATGACACTAAATGCTAAAGCCGATGCTAGCAAAGATACCGTTTGTTTTGTGTTTGGTTGCCCTTCACATTTAATTTAACTTTAAGCATTTCCTGAAACTTGAATCTCTCCCAGAGAGAGTTGATGCCTCTTCTGTAGTAACCCCTAGAGAAGGTGAGATGAACCTAAATTAAAAAAAAACAGCTGATCAGGTATAATTAACTTCAAAAGTGTCTTAATTAGATAAAGGTGTGATGAGCGAAAATGAGATAGGTGGATGTAATTCCCCATGTCACATAAAATCGAAATGGATTTTCACGATTTTTGATGTATGTAAGTTTTATGTCATTGTATTGTATGCAATTCCGCCTGTCACAGACGAGAAACTGTGTCACTCCCAAACTGCGGCTTCCAGCTCCAACCTTGCTGAGGACCAGGCAAAGCCAGATGCACAAGGTCGGGGTGCACCTTTTATTAAGTTATGCAGTTACCGTCGTCATACACTAATGGTCAGTTAATGAAAATAGACAGGCACGTGGAATACGTAAACACTTTATATAATAAGTTCCCCACGGAATGCAAATGAAGGCAGCAAGAAGATTTCAGAAAACTGCCAGATTTACATATGACTAATTCCATGTGATTGCTGACAAAGAGCGTTTACATATGTACTTCTCGCTGAAATGCATGCAAATGTATGCGCACACATGTTCGCACGTTCTGCCTCATTAAAGGCGAGCCTCGGAACGGAGATAACGACAGAATGTTTATGCATTTCTTTCAAGGGGCGACGTTGACCATGCCTGCAGAAGATGGAAATCTGGAAAGCGTCCTTGAACACAAAGCTATCGTACGTCAAGTCGAAGAGCATTCCCTCATCACTTACATTATTGCTCAATCAGTCATGCCGCTATTACCGGTCTGGGGGTGTGATTGGTAAAGCGGGTTTATAAGCAGGAATCTAGTGTAATATTTTATAACGGCTTTAGAATAATTTTGTTTTATGAATAATATAATGTGCTAAAAAAGCAAATTTTCCTGAATTAACGGCATTAATCGGGAGAAAGGAGCATGAAAACAAAGCCAGTGAATCCCAGTTAGGTGGATGTTAGCATGCAGAAATGTGAGGTTTGGCTCAATTAGGTAAATGATAGTCTGTAAAAATGCAACGCAGATAAGTGGCTTGAAGCTGCCACTATTGCAGGCTTGATTAATGAGTGAGGATCTCTTTTCAGTATGAGACGGTATGCTGTAGTTTGAGCCTACACAGTTTTGATGTGGCATTTGTATCACAGGCTGTGTGCTCAGTAAGCCGCTAACTGTAAGCTGAGAAACGTTATCATCGTTATCTGAGAAACGTGAACATCGTTAGCTGAGGAATGTTATCGTCACTGGATGGCACTGGGCACACTCGTTTTTTGTGTTATGACGTCAGCTCGGTCATGATGAGGCACATTGTGGGAGTGGCAGGAAGAGCATCAGTTTTCAGCCACAAGGGCGGCGCTGTTGCGGAGCCTCAGCCATGCCAGAGGGCCCTGTAGGGCTGACTGGAGAGCTGTGCACTGAGGAGAAACCTCTGGAGGTCAGTGCTCCTGAACTGCACATGAACCATCTGCACTGGTTCAGATCGCCATCAAGGGTATTCAGTTACCGCCTTTGTTTTGCAAATTGAAAAGGCCGGTTTTACCCATGTACTCACATAAAATGAGAAATAATTGTGTCGTGTCGTATTTTAGTTTTAAGGTTTTGCTGTTTACATTTTATTTGACACATGGGCTTAGAGGGTACATTTCAGTGTGGGTCGGATTACAAGAAACTGCGGATTCAGCGATGCAATCTGGGAGAGACAATCCGAGTGATTAGCTCTAGGATACAGTTATGGGATGCATCTGGGAAAGCGATTTAAAGAGATGAGCGTGAAGGCTGCAGTGGAAAGTGCTGGTCACTCTGCTCTCGTGCCGCTAACGAAGTGGACCGCTTCGCTTGTCTGTTAGGTCAGCGGGGCCCCCCTTTTTGGTGAAAGCACAGAAGACGGGCGGAGCATCTTTAAGGGCCTGCCAGCAAGTGTGTCCATGGCGGCACGCAGTCCTGCCAGATCTGAGCTGAGTGACAGCAGTGCTGAACAATGCCTTGTGGAGGAACCATCCCCTAATGAAGAACCAGAGAAGGTTTAGTCATCCTTGTCGACTGATAATGTTGTGTGTGTGCGTTTTGCTTATTTTTTTCAATCAGTGTATATCTAGATAATGACTTCTGATTGAGTAATAGGAAAATAGGATATTTTTATCGTCTCAGAGATGTTTTTGGGTGCCACAAATAGCCATTTAGCATTTGTCCATCTGTCCATCACAGTGAAGAGTAAAGATTGTGCTATTCTTTGTACTTCCCACTAATGCTGAGCACATTTTGGACAGTGTGCAATGTCCTTACAGTCAACTCTGATATGAAGGCATATGAAAATCATTGTCATGACACAATGCATAAAGAATGTAAGGGAAAAAAATAAAATAAAATTTGCATTTTATTTATTTTGCAGAGGCTTTTCATCCAAAGTGATATAGGCAGAGTCAGACAGTTCTTGGCGCAGTTGGGGGTTTAGGGCCTTGCTCAGGGGCTCAGTGGTGACATTACTCTGCTAACTATGGGATTTGACCCAATGACCGTTGGAAAACACAGGCAGAGCATCCCAACCCAATGAGTTATATGCCACCCCCAACATTAACTTTATTCTGTTGAGTAGAGCAAACTAACAAAATCGAGACGGAGGCAGACAGCATCTGGATGAGCGTTTATAGTAGTGTTTCCCAATCCGGTCCTCGGAGACCCACAGCCGGTCCGGGTTTTTGCTCCCTCCTATCTCCCGGTAGGAGCAAAAATGTGGACTGCTGTGGGTCCCCAAGGACTGGATTGGGAAACACTGGTTTAGAGTACTATAAGACAAGGGTGTGACCTAAATGCCAAAGTGCGTAATCCACACTTTCAAACTTCAGGAAGGATCCGAGGGAGACAAGGATATGGGCCCCGACATGGATGACATCACAGGGGCCGAAGTTCCTATGGAGACCCCAGACTCTCCTCTTGCCATGTGGGAAACCGAGATACGGTATATCGACCTGGAGAGAGGGGACGCCGGCCTTGGCTTCAGTATTTTAGATTATCAGGTAAGTGCTTCGGAGTGTGGTGGGGGCATATAGTAGATAAAGCAGGAGCCACACTGTATGATATGTGACTTGGGAACAATTTCAGCCAGTCACCTCGTAACTCTTTGTAATGGGCGGTGTTTTCAGAAGCCGTGTTTACTTTTCTGTATGGAATTCAGCCCATAAAGTCCGGCTGAGATAAATCTGTGGATATGAGTCGGCAGTCAGGCCGGGAAGATGAAGCTGAACGTTGTTCTTAGAGCATATGTGGCTGTGAAGCAGTGCTTCATTAAGGCTGTGTGTTTCCAGTCCTGTGTCATGAGATAATTAGTCATCACAGCATGCATCTGTCGTAGGACCCCGCGGACCTGGCAAAGACAGTGATAGTCATCCGCTCACTGGTGCCCGACGGGGTGGCAGACCTCGACGGGCGCCTCTACCCGGGGGACCGCCTCGTCTGCGTGAACGGCGCCGACTTGGCAGACGCTGGCTTGGAGGAGGCGGTGCGGGCGCTGAAGGGAGCGCCCGCCGGGGCCGTGAGGCTTGGCATCACTAAGCCGCTATTTGTAAGAGTGCCCCCTGTTGCCTGCTTTCGTTAGCACTCTCATGCGCTTTCACTCCGCTCCACGGCGTAAGGACCTGCAGTGAGGCGTCCAGTTACATGCCATTAATATTTAATGTGCGAGAAATTTACACAATGCGGAGTATCACGTTTAAAGCCGCCATCTAAGGAGTCGCTCGCCGCGTATCGTCCTTTACGCGAAACTCTCAAGATAGCAAAGTCTGCGAGATTGAGCTGTCTACTTTTTATCTGGTATGGAAAAGTCACTGCTTTGAGGGCATTTAGTGGAGTCTGTAAGTTAAAACAGCAGAGTTTAACCTGAGTAATTTGGCGAGAGAGAACAGGAGGAGCCCCGGGAGAAGGGTGGGGGTCTGCTTCCGACAAACTCTCCATCATCTGAGAATCAGGTGAGGCCGCCTTGTTCCATTTTAAGTCATCGCCTCCATGGTCAGGAAGCTGAGGTAAAACAGGAAACCCCCCCTGGCCCCCGGAGCCGGTGTATATGGTTACTGTAGGTGTCTAGAACGTGCCTGTTGTGGTATCATGGGAGTTATTTTTCACTGCATTGCGTGGGTACGTCTGCGATACGTCATGTCTAAATCCATCTGCGTAGCAACACGGCCTCCTGTCTTTGACTGAATTCACATAAAGGATGATACTTCTGAATTTTTTTTTATTTATTACATCGCGTCCGAGTGATTTTTTTTTTCTCTAAGAGGTGTTTATTTTGGCCTCAGTCTATGGCTTTTTTTCCCGCTTTGGGCAGATTGGTGATGTTTTCTCTGCTGATTTAGCCTGCCATACTTTGCAGATGGACTCAAATGAAGCAGATTTGATGAATGAGAAGACATTTGATCCTCATTACTCAAAGGAAGAGGACTCCTTCCAAGCGGCCACGCTGGCCGAGCCTGGCACCACCTGGCGTGCTGGTCTGGACTGCCAGATGCCCACGCGGACGTCTGTGCCTGAGGTAGGCCCCCAAGCAGGGACAGGAACAGCAAAACACTTAAATGTTGGTCTAGTCTTGGGAAGGAGCGCAGTCAGAGGTGTTTCCTCTATCCTTTATCATTTGTGAAGGCCCAGATTTTTGATTACACCACAGGCTGAACCCAAAATGTACTTTTATCAGGGATATTAGGATTAATGCATAATAATGTGGCAACAGTGAATGACTTTCCATAAATTTCACTTTGGTACCTTGACAATGAGATAATATAGTGAAATTTTAAAATGTAAGATACTGGAAATTAGTTGAACTATGCAGCAATGCAAGCATGTGTGAAAACGATAAATATGTTTGATTAGAAATATAATGCAGTGATAAGCATTTGAGGGCAGTATGGTGGCGCAGTGGTTAGCATTGTCACCTCGGGTTCTTGGGTTTGAGTCGCTTGCAGGGTTCCCTGTGTGTGGAGTTCCATTGAGTTACATGTTCTCTCTGTGTCAGTGTGGGGTTTCCTCTGCATACTTTTGTTCCACCGCCCTCCCCCCCCTCCCCCCCCACAATCCAAAAACATACTGAGGCTGATTGGAGTTGCCAAATTGCCCGTAGCTGTGTATGTTGTGTGAATGTGATTGTGTCCTGAGATGGGTTGGTACCCCATCCTGGGTTGTTTCCTGCCTTGTGCCCATTGGCTCTGGACCCTGTGTGACCCTGAATAGGATACGTGGTTACAGAGCATGTGTGGATAGATGGGTAACTGTCTGCAAAAAGCAAACCTTATAGTAATTATAGGCCCTGACTTACTTTTCTCCTCCCAAAAATGGGCCGAGGGGTGGCTCTGAGGCTAGGGCTCTGTGCCAGCTATCGGAAGGTTGCTGGTTCAAATCCCACGAATGCCAGGAGTGATCCTAAATCATTAGGCCCTTAACCTGCAATTGCTTCACTCTGGATATGTTGTTAATCTACATCCAGCCCTGTAAGCAGGTCCTCCAACTTCCAGGGAAAATTTGGGGCCTGGAAGCAGAATTAGCACTCCAGCCACCAGAAAAAAACCTCTCACTGGTCCATTCAGACTAGTGTGGTGCTGAGGTATCACCTGCTGCATGGCTGCCCTTGGGTCTCATCCCTGTGGTGGGTGTGGCAACGCACTGTAAATGACCTCTCTTCCAATAATTCTTTTTACATTTATTTAACAAAGAACAAATGTTTTTTTATCAACCTGAGGTCAAAGTTTATCAGCCCTCAGTCCTCCTCATATAGAACATTTTATTTTCTGTTTTCTGAAACAATCATGATTAATTGCGACTCTGACGGCTATAGAATAATCCCCAAAGTAGCTAATGTAGCTGAAATTGATATATTTCCCAAAAAAGTAAATTATTATCAAGTTCTCAGCTGCCACCATTTCCCAGAAACAGGGCTGCCGTTATGACTGCCGGCTTTTCCCTGGTCATCCGTTATTCCTAGAAAAACGGTCCTTCCGAGGAGCAGAGAGTCGCAAGTGCTGTGAATTAATGGCGAGCTGGGATGGTAGCAGGTCTAATGGAGTATAACCTCGCAGAGCAGCGGCAGTGCGCTTTAGCAGAGTGCCCTGGTAAACGTGGTCGGGAAGCCCTACTTGGCTACGGTGCCTCGGAGGTCGGCCTGGGGTCTCGGCTTGGCACTCTGAGAAGTCGCTCTGAATTACCTACTTGAGCAGCATTTAGGTGCAAATGGCGGGGGGGGAGTGACCTGAGTCAGCGGCCAGCCTCACTCACTCGGGGAGCTTCTCCAGGGTTGGAGACGGCCTGGTGGATCCGGACAGGCCTCGTCCCAGGCTCCTTGCTGGGGGTGGCCGGTCTCTGGTGGCATCACAGTCACAGAGGTGGAGTGGCACGGAGAGCCCTATCATCAAAGTCAGGAGGTTTGATGTAAATAGTCCCGACCAGCGATGTCTTATCGTATATTGTGCTTTTAGCTGGAAGCATTTAAAAGCAATAGTATAGCTGATATGGATGCCTAGGTGTAATGTTTGGTAAGTACAACGCTCCGAGACCTGAAATTCTCATCCAGAGGTGGGGAAGCTACATCCATCTATCCATCTTCCATACCTGCTTGTCCTATGCAGGGTCACGGGTTCAAGCCGATCCCAGAAGCTATGGGCGCAAGGCAGGGAATAACCCAGGACGGGCTACCATTTACAAATACCTTTACAGCTGCGGAGAATTTGCCAAATGCAGTTCAAATTAAAACCTTTTTGGACTGTGGGGGGAAACTGGAGAACCTGGAGGAAACCCCGTGAGGACACAGGAGAACATGAACACCCCACACACACAGAGAAATCTTCACCTGAATTAAAGGACGTCAGTGTTAACCGCTGCCTCTTTCCCAAACTCACAACCCTCTGTGTTTCACCCCGCAATACCGGATTAACAGTAAGGTATGGGACACGTTTCAGCGTAAATGGGGCAACGGCGATAAAATGAACGGCGGCCCCATGTTTACAGATTACGTTCATTTTGTTTATTGTCGTCCCCGTGCAGGAAGAAGGGCGACACATGGAAACGGCCAACATGGAGGCGAGTGATAAGCGAGACGTTACCGCCGCAAGCGATTTTCAGAGGACAATTACAGTTGTCAGGGGCAACTCTAGTCTTGGTATGTTGTTGCTATTCCTTATGATCCTTTTCTCACTGTGTGTGTATTTGGTCGGCATGGCGATGCTTAGCAAGGCTGCATCTTTCCATGATCTCTGAATAACGGCATGGCATCCGTCTCGATTTATACGCTGTCATTAACGGCCTGGGCTGGGTGCTGGGAGCATGGGGGCTCTGCTTCAGCGCTGTGTGCGAGTTTACCGTGGCACATCGGTACTGGCGTTACATCACGGCCAACAATGCGAACCGAAATGAATTTAATAAAGCAGTGTCGTGCTACGGTAAACTCGGAGCATAAATAATAAATATACTAACAACGGCAATGTGTTTTTCATGGATTATACACGTGTGTCGACAGCATGCTATCACAAATTTGCAACCAAACATGTGGATACTTGCGGAGAATTATATTTTCACAATTTTCATTAAAAGATGTACAGTTAATGTGTCCTGTTTAATATGTGATAGCTATGCGTTTTGCCTGTTCGTTTACTGTTCTTTTTAAAACAAAAAATAGCATAATTTTTTAAAGTATGACTATTTGAAAATGTGTTTGGCAAAGATAAAATTGCTAGATCATTCCTATTTTTCAAAAATTATATACATGAACTGTGTCCACATGTGTGGTTCTGTATATGATGAGGAAATATTCAAATGTCTATTTGCTCATTGTATGATTTACATAGAGTTCAGTGTATTTATAGTAGTTTGTATGTTTATTAAAACCAAACTTCTCTCGTTTGCCATTACTGCTTTGTGTTCTTGTTTCATATGTGCAATATTCAAGCAAGTGCATCTCTGAGTTACGAGACACAGCAGAATAGTGATTGAATAATCAATGACAACCACAAATCATGAGGGTTTGCTAAACTCATACAGTGCTGTCATCAGGGATAGCACAACAGGGGGTCTTATGAAGCATAGCCGGATGTCTTGTCGGATTTAAGGTAGTCTGGGCTAAATGTAAGTGAACGAAGATAAAGGCCATTTAAGCTGTCTAACCAACCAACAAATCTCGTTTCACAATACAGACCCCTGATCATTGTCATTAGAAACATTCAAGCTGTTAAAAGTGTCCGTAATGTTTAATCTGAGAAAATAAGATTGCTCTAAAGGAACAGATTGCCTAAAGGAACAGTGAACAATGTATCTACTGTTGTTAGAGAAGCTGGTGCTTTGGAAGGAGATACTAGGGAGAAACAGCTAAAAAGAGTCATTTTGGAACAAATGTGCCTGTAAAATAACTTTGCATTTAGATTGTTAGCATACTACATCCTCTTCCTCACCCATAATTTCTGAGTGATCGAAAAGCAGCAGCCTATTTTTGGTCTGGATTTTGTCATTTTACAAGGCTCTTTGAAAACTGGCTAACTCATGCATATAGATGTCTTCGGATAATCGGGTGAGGGCTTGAGGTGTTAAGTTGCGTTACTCGCATTTCTGATTAATATGCTGTTAGCTTACGCTTACGTTTATTTGGCGAGCCCAGAGATAGCTCTGAGTCGGTAGCGTACGAGGGCGGAGAGCGCGGCAGATCGAAGCGGCAGAGGTTATAAACATGCTAGCAGACGCGGTAAGTACAGTCAATTAAGCGTGACCACACTCCACATGGTGCATCTCAGGATATTAGTCTATATATTAATGTGCAGAATATTATGCTGCGCTAATGCTGAGCACAGAAATCCTCCCAGATTCACTGACGGTGCAGTTTTAACACGTTGTATATAAAGCAATATGCCAAAAAATGTAATTCACGAAATTTGATGTCTACTTAGAGTCATTGGCTTATTCCTTTAAAGACATACACTTTTGAGAAGTTCCTGCAGTGGGGTGGGGTGGGGCGGGGTCATAAAACGAGGGAACGTTAGGATGATTCAAGGGGCTCCTGTGACTAAAAAATTTGGAACATAATCCGATTGATTTGGGTTGGGGGCCAAATATGATATGCTGTCATGGGGCCCAAAATCATTAGTGTCACCCCTGCCTGCAGCCTGACACTTTCAGGAGGGATTCTGTGTACTTTACATGGTATATCTATGGTTATTTTTAAGCAATGTGTGTTTTTTCACACTGTAATCATACCATAAGTTGAACATCTCCAGCTGTAAGATCTCATGCAAATCAGCATATGCATAGTGCAGACGACAGTGACGACGTTGATAGTCATGCGTTTCGCACATGCCTGGTGACAAGACGTGTCTGTTTGGCAGGAATGACAGTGAGCGCGCTTAAGGACGGCTCAGGGGTGATAATTCGCAGCATTGTTCACGGAGGATCCGTCAGCCAAGATGGACGGTTGGGTGTAGGCGACTGCATTGTAGCTATCAATGAGGAGCCCACGCGTAGCCGGAGTAATGCAGAGGGTCGTGCTTTGCTGAGGAAACACTCACTCGTTGGGCCGGAAATCAGGTAAGGACTGGGGAGACACGTCTGCATGTTACTACATGTTGTGTGGTAACCACACTCTGTTAGCATCCTGTGGCTAAATATGCAGCATGTTGTACTAGCAAGGTGGATTTAGGGACGCTGGGGCCCTAGGCATAAAAATGCACCCCAGCCGACATGGTAAAATTTATGGCCATTATTTTAGCGTAATTTAAGTCTAATAGCGTGGATTAATAATACAAACGCCCTTTATTTTCACTTTGCTTCAGAAACAGAATATATAAATACAGCAGATTTGTCATTGCAATGTGCTATGTAATCGGCCACCCTCGGGGCCCCCGCCCCCATCCCAGCTCGGGGCCCCAGGACATTGCCTGTCCTACCTTTCCTGCCACTACGCCTCTGAGCAAGGAGAAGATCGTGGATTGAAATGCAAAGAAACACAAATAAATTTTAATACTCCCTCTGCTGTAAGTCACTTTGCATCAAAGCATCAGATAAATGAGTAAACATATCAGAAATATCCCGCCTATCACAAAACATGAAGCTAATTGGATCAGATCGGTTTAATATAATCCCCACCACTTAACTGGCTTCACAGCGAGACCTGTGGCGGATCGTACATGATTCGCCAATCGCCTTCAAGGCAAAACTTCACAATAATTGCTCACGAATGACGTCAGTCTCTGTGCACTTCCCTCAGGTGTTAAGCGATTGATTCTGCCCCAGGAGGCGTGCAAGGTTTTATTTCACATTCCAGCTGTGCAGGCTGGCCTCCGCATGCGACCAAGCGCAAACAGAATGGGGCGTCTATGTGGCCGGCTGTTTATCGAACAGCCAGGCAGGTGGCGATTAGCTTTAGACTGATGATTAAAGGCCCACAGGTCTCATGTACAGCGAACTGCCTACAGAGGGAGCCACTGAGGCTTTTTCTAACATGCAAGTCAATCTTTTATGCAACAGCACTTCATCACTGCACTCGCATGTGAAATAAAAAGAATGTCACACCCATTAGTAGATTGTAATCAAGTCAGTTTTCAAAGTTATTTTTATATTTAACTTGTTAGAAGGTTGTATTTGTGTTGTAGCCATCAGTGGTGTGTGTGTGTGTGTGTGTGCGTGTGTGTGCCCTGTGTTGGGTTGGTGCTCCATCCTGGGTTGTTCCCTGCCTTGTGTCCGTAGCCTTCACGATAGGCTCCAGACCCCCCAGGATCCTGCACAGGACAAGCAGGTACAGAAAATGAATGGATGGACCTTGCACTGGAGAAGTGGTTAAAAAGATGGATGGATGAATGTGTCTGTCTATATATATATATATATATATATATGGCATGAGGGAAAAAACTCAATAGCACTTTTCATGTCTTTATGACTTTTGCTTATCGAATGGTGGATCTGGGTGGGTCTTTGGTCGGTCAGTGGTGATGAAGTCTGTGGCCGTTACAGTTCCACCAAATCCGCTCCGCCGTTCTGTGAGATCAGGCTCCTGCTCAGGGTCAGCATATGTGTTTAAGTTTGACATTCACACCTCGTGTGTCTACTTCATATGGTATCTGTCACTGTCTTTTCAATATGTGGCCGTCCTTGGCAGTACCAGCCCGACTCAGAGTCCAGTGAGAATGAACAGCAAACTACTATTCGATCTGCCCGAGTTCAGGATGCCGATTCAAATTGGTATCAGATTCTAATAAAACTCAGAGATCATAAACCTTCCAGCCAATTCCTCAAATTGCCCCCATTTAAGGCTTTAAACCAAGCTGGTTCTGTAACTTCGCCAACACAATGGCGTCCTGTCTTTGTATCTTGATATGTCTTCTTTAAAAAATGTTGTTAAATGTATTGGTTTTGACAGCACATTGTAAGACTGTGACCGCTTGTAAATCGACCGTACATTCAAATATTCCTTTTGTTTTTAAGTATGTTATAAAATGCAATAACAGAACTGTTACCGACATTTTTCGGGTAACAGTAATATTCTAGGTAATTGTGCAATTTTCTAGTTCCGCATTATGAGTGGCGGCAGTTTTCTGTTGACAAAAAGGCTGTCCTAGCATTTTATTTTTGAGAACATTTCAATGAAAACTTCGCTGGTGCAACCCGCATGAGAGATTCAAGCCTATTGGGGTCGATTGAGGCAGATAGCCAATTTTGTAGCCCCCCCCACAAAAAAAAAAAAAAAAGCAGCAACATTCAAAACTAATGATGGCCAGATGGTAGGAAATTAGGGCCTACATCAAGTGCTTTTGTCATTTGGCAGAACTTGGAATATCTTAAACACGGAGGGAAATCTCAATGAGAGGCCTATATTTCATAACTATGTTCGACCTTAAAAAGAAGAATGTGTGTGCTGGTTACTGCTACTTTATTTTCCAAATTGAATATGAACGTTCAAATTGAAGATTTATGTTATACGTGTTTTCCGACCATCGTGTCCAATATGTCATGCGGCACTCCTACTTGGGGCACTAGATGCAGTTTAGTTTGACTGTCAACACATTAAGGAAAAACTGACCAAAATGTACTTTCAAATTTTCTGCCTGAACTGAGTATAAATAACGTTATTTTTTACATGGCTGACAATGGTATCGTTCAAATAAATTGCATCTAAAATGTCCATCCATCTTCTAACGGCTTATTCCGGTTAAGGTCATAAGGGCCCTGGAGCCTGTCCCAGGTAATACATGGCTGAAATACACCCTGGACAGACTCTGTATCTGAAACATCTGGAATAAAACAATAGGAATATTAAAGACTTCAATACGAGTATCTCTTCTATTTGGGTTTAAGACTAATCCCTAAGCTCTGTCATACACTCATTTTCCATACACACTAAGCAGGGTTGTGGTGGCCTGAGCCCCTCCCAGCGATACCCCAGTATGGGGTGCCAACCCATTGCAGTCTAAATAGAAATCCATCCATCCATCCATCCATCCATCATTTTCTGTAACTGTTTGTCCTATTCCAAAGGCTATGGGTGCAAGGTGAGGAACAACCCAACTGCATGTCAAAGATATATAATCATTTTTTGAATATTCTTCGGTTGTAAAATACCAACACAGACCTGTTGTGAATATATATGGGTTTGCATAGCTCCAAAGAATGACACCTATTAAGAAGAGGAACAGAATCCAGATGGTTAAGTTTGATTAAGCTCCTTGATGAAATCAGCACGCGTTGTGTAGCTATGGATATGTCAGAGTCCAGGCCCATAAATGTAGCTCCTGATTCAGGGAGAGATTGCATGCGAGGGTCGCGTGTGGTGGAGAAGCCCGGGCAGGCCGCTGGTTCTCTCACTGTGAGGTCTGCGTCATCTGTGTCCCCAGCTTAACCTACATACCAGCGGAGTTCGTGGAGGCTTACAGAGCCGAGCTGGCACAGCGACAGGCGGCCGACGCGACGGACAACGCCTCTCCTGTCACCTGGTGAGCGACGGTCACCTCTATTCAAAAAGCCGTAGCGGCAGACAGTTGTGAAAAACCCTGCAGGTTTATACCTTTTAAAAACTCTGATTGCTGGACTGGTGGTGACTGATTGGCCATGGTGAGTCACTGCAATAATGCATGATCAGTTAAAGGGGCAGTGAAGGGAACACGTCAGAGACCTTGGTCAATGGAGTCGTTCCACATCTGGACACATCTTAACAAAAAATTATCACCCTGAGAAGACAGGTACACAAAGGAACATTACTGTGTAAGGACACTCAGAAGTTGGAGAGATGAAATTTCAGTTCTAAAACTGTATTTATATATATATATAGCTATTCTGAGTGAAAAAAGTTCATTGTCAAGCTGACTAATTGGGTGTTTCCAGACACATTTGAAATAACATACAATAACAAGAATAGGGCTGAAGGTCAAAAACCAGTTAATAGACTGGAAATGTCTGTATGGAAGATATGCGCAGATATGTGAGACACTGCATGTCAGTTGACTCTTGTTGTGAACCCAATATATTTGCAACATTTTTTAAAGAATTAAGCCAGCCTCCCAAGACTTTCTGTTCTATTTACAAAACTTTGATTTATTTACTATTTTAAAATTTGACCGCTAACTTACACAAAAGAGTGAAGCCTCACATTAAACTTCTTTGCAGTTCATTCATATATAAATCCTCTCAAAGAGAGAAACTGAAAGTAAATATCAGATTTAGATGGTTACACATAGAATTGGCGTAGAAATGGTGAAAGGAATGGGTTAACAGGCTACAAATCAATGTTGCTTGCAATCAAAACAGAGTGCAGTGGTTCTGTTAGGGTTTAATGCTGTAGTCCAAAAAAATGAAGGACTTTCACTTGTTTTGCCGTGTTCATCTGATAATTTGCAGGGTTTCAGCATTTCTCAGCGGGCTTGTAAACATGAGCTGTTCCTGATCCCTCTGATAGTAAATATAGGTACTCCACATACACCAAGAGGCATCTTAAAAATCCTGCCATGTCCTGCCACAATCACTCATCAAAATGAAGCCCATTATTATCTTCTCGAGCCAAAATATATTCATGAGAACCCCGGGGGGGCGCCGGGGGGCGGCGCGGGGGGGGGGGGGGGGGGGGGGGGGGGGGGTGGGGGGGGGGGGGGGGGGGGGGGG
>JAODKC010000053.1:3311404-3335230 GCA_026777985.1 Mormyrops attenuatus | reverse complement strand
ATGAGAACCCCCGCCCCCCCCCAAGAACCCCCACATGGCCACTGTGAAATGCAACTCGCATTTTAATTCGTACACATTGCATTTACAGCACCGCATCTCACCCCACTGGGCCCTCAATCGGAAATATCTATGTAGCTGTTTTCCTTCCTCTGTTTTGGGTGACTTTCTTGTTGCTTTTTAAATTTAATTATTCATTTTTTTTGGCTTGAACCTGGTATAACCGCTGGCTTGGGTGGAAAACTGCTTTCAGTAAAGTCAGCAATTTTTTTTACTTATATGGAAAAAAGTATGTTTGTATCACATTTAGATCTGCAAGGTAATGATTTGTTTTTAGTCAAAGGTGTGTATACGGTGGATAGAAACTGATAAATAAGTCTGTAAAAGAGATCTTTGTGTTATTTGCTTTATAACGAACCGAGTGACAAATCAAATTCTAATTTCATTTACTAGGTTTAAGTGGGGAACAACTGGAAGTAATGATGTCAAATGTTTCAGTTCACCAGTTCACCAGAGTGAGTGGTAGTGATATATAAATGGTTTACAGGTGTCCTCTACTTGCGAACAAGATATACGGTCGTTCGTAACTTGAAATGCTCGTAAGTCGTTATTCAACATCATTTTAACGGTATACGCAAGTACAAAGAACTAGGATGCCGGGAGTATGCGCGCTACGCTGCTGGCGCGGCAGGGGTAGCGGCCAGAAGTCGTACTAGGCGTAATTGGCACGCAGAAAAAAAAATTGATGTTGCGGACAGGAAACGGGAGCCCAAGGAACACAATTTGGACTTACAGTCCTCTTCATTCGTATGTCTGAAAGTTGAAAGTTCATAAGTAGAGGAGCCTCTGTACTGTAGTTCTACTGTGATAATGATGAATCTGCTGGGTCAACCTAAGGCTTTCTGCTCTGCCTCCTCAGTGAGCATGTCCTTGAGATTTCAGAGCGGGAAGAAGGCATGGGAGAGAACGGCCATCAGTCAGATACAGCCCAGGTTGACTGGAACCAGCCCAGGACGTAAGCACATCCGCTGACTAACTGGAATCGCAACCCGTCTGGCCCGCGTTAAGTCAGCTGTAGCCAGCCATGCTTCACCGATTATCCACCAAATATGCTGCTATCGCTAAAGATCTGTCTTTTATTCAACTCAGTCTAGTGCAGGGGTGATTCTAGCATTTTTTTAAGGTAGGGGGGCATAAGACTGGCCATAATTCATACATCAGAGCCAACCTTATAATTAGCCAAAGGTATGTCTTGAATCGATGAGTGACAGGGGAGGGAACACTCTGGGGGCCAATCAACTTTCAACTGGGGTTCAAGGCCCCGCCCCTTGCTTACCCCCCTGGTACCTGACGGATAACCTCCCCAAGGGTGAAGCTTCGCAGGGAGGCGGGCAAGTCACTGGGCATCAGCATCATGGGCGGCCGTGGGATGGGCAGGCGTCTCAGCAACGGCGGGGTCATGCGGGGCATCTTCATCAAGCACGTCCTGGAGGACAGTCCTGCGGGCAGAAGTGGGACCCTGAAGGCCGGGGATATGATCCTGGAGGTAGCACTGGGGGGGCCACTGTCCACCTGGGACGACTCATTCCTATTGCAGTCCACTCCTTACTTAATAACTCTGGTGCTGAATTAAATCAGCAGTCTAATTCCCCCTTGTTTATTTTGATTACCCTTCCAACATCGCTTATAGCAACCTTGAGCTAATTACTGGAAGGGTCACGGGCTAGCGTAAAGCTTTCTAGCCCTGCCATGTAATTATCGTCCAGCTAATGCTGAAATATTACCCAGGGTGCAATAGCGAGTTCCTGTCACTCTGCTGGGTCTGTCCCTGATAGCGCCAGCAGACTCAAGTATTTAAGAGCGCTCTTCTGTTTGTGTTTCAGGTGGGAGGGAGGGATCTACGCGGCGCTAGTCACAAAGAGGCGGTGGAGGCCATTCGCAGGGCCGGTGACCCCGTGGTGTTCCTGGCACAGAGCGTGGCCCAGGGGGCTCCGGTAGGTCCCGGCATCGGCCGCCCTGGACAGAGGCGCTGGCTGCCTTAGCTTGCCAATGCTAATTGGAATTAGCAGCACGGATCCTTCGCTTACTGCCGTCAGATGTTGATGAATGTTGTATGATAAGAGTGGAATAACTCACCTCGGACTCTGCTGGAGTGTAAAGAAGATGAAGCGAGTGGCAGATGTGAAGGGAGCACAGGCCTGCTCTCAGGTTTAACGGTATAATAATCGACACTCTCGGGGTCACGTGACACAAATTATGGCTCTCTACTGACCCCTTTCTTTATGCTCGCGTAATAGCTCACATTGTCCACTATCGTCTCGTCCCTCCAGTTACGGAGCGGAGTGCAAAACACCCACAGCGTTAAATCCTCCGTTCATCAGTCATGCATGTTAATCCCTTATGCATCCTGTATGTGTTATTAAGCCAACCTATTATCACCCAGTTTAGAGTTAATCAGATTGCAGGCATTAACATTCAAGTAGACAATCGTGCTCTTTATGTATATAAATAAGTGTAAAATTCAATTATGATTTGTCCTGCACTGATCCACATTATAAAGATCCTTCATTTCTTGTTTTGTAGGCCTCTGCCAACCCACTAGGCATTGAAATGTGTAAATATCAGCATAAATGAATGCTTAGCCTTAATTCGCTGATCACTGGCTCCTTTGTAAAGGTGTTCTTTCATGTTTCGGGATGTATAATGGTTCGGGACGTTTCATTTCACCGTCACACAGAAATCTTCACTCCAGTCCGTCAAATGTTTGAAATTGCAAGCGCTTTTTATTCAGACTAAAAAGGTATAAATGGGTGTAAGTATTTTGCATTTTGATTTTGCACTATTTATCCACGTGTATAGACATTTTGTACAGTCGTGCATATTTTAACATGCTTTAATTTAACGACCCGGCCAGAAGTAATAGGTCAATTTAATCTATAATCTGAATCAATATATTCATTTATGATCTAACCCAAGATGAAAAAAATTAAGCATATATATGACTGTAGTTTTCTAATCTTTTTTTTTTAACTTAAAACTGTCATGTACAGATGAAAAGTCATATTAAAATAACGAATTAAATAATATAACTATGAGTTTATGTGAAGCCGTTTATGTCACCTGAGCATTAAGCTGATGTTAACAGCTCCATACCTATGCAGCACTATGCTTATTGAGTGATGGTTGTTTCCACAAGCAGATCCTTATTGAATTCACTTTCTATCCTATTGCCCTGGTTACCGTCTAAATTGGATGCTCTGTGTTGCTCGTAGAAGCCGCCTTTGCCCTTTTTGCAGTCGAACCCGTGCCCAGGCCCTGGCCCACCCGCGCCTTGCCGTACCCCTGCTCCCCCAGAGGTCAGGCGCTTGCCGTGCATTTCCCCTCTTCCTGGCATTGCAGGTGTCGGTTTAACACCGAGAGTGTTGCTGTGGTCTCTGTACAAACATTTGCAGTGTTAAATTGACACTAGCACTTTAAGACTCCTCTAGTTAATCAGATCCCTTCACAATGACTGCCTTGATGACTGTCACACGGAGCACGTCAATCGCGATTGTCAAAAGAAGGCAAGAAACATCCATGTTCTATCCTGAAATTCAAGATTGTTTGTCCGTTACTGAAGACGTGGCGTATGAATGGAAGTCCTCAATTATTATGTCAGAACCCATGTCATACCAAGACAAACACTGATATTTGGAAATAATGTCATTATACATAAACCTAAATGATCTGATCTTCATTCTTGTCTTTTATTCAGTTAATTCCCTTTAAATATGTTCCATTTAAGATAAAATACTTGTGTAACTTGCTGAAATGCTTCAAACAGCCACCCGCTGTAGATTTCAGTGAAGAGGAAGAAATCGATGGATTAAACCCAAGCTATAATCGCACGGTAAGGATCGCAGATGCATCTTCCTCGCATCTTCCTGTTCGTTACTCAGATGTTCAGTGGTACCACATTAATATTGTTATTAAAAACTATTTTCTGTTTTTTTGTTACTGTATTTTTGTTACTGTAGGAGTCCAGCATTCAGTGCAGGCCATTCTCTCGCCTCTCCCCAGCTAAGACCTTCACTCCCGCCCCATTTAAGGTTTGTGGGGCATCAGTGTCAGATCTGCATGTTTGTATTTCCTGTTATGATATAACTATGCTATTATATAACATTGGGAAATGCTTTACATTAACTGTACCTTCATAATGCCTTTATAATGCATTTGTAGAACATTTAGTGCATATTCATAATGCATTCATAGAATATTTATAAGCAGCATATAAATATAGCTTTAAACAAGTCTTAAAGCATTGCATTCATAGCACTTTAAATGAACAAGATATGACAGCTTTAATATATATTAATAACAAACATTATATGATTATATATTTATGTGATTATACAGTATTGTGGTGGCTAAATGTGTTCCAAGATAGTGCCCCCTGGAGCAGATAAGCAGAATTGTTCAATATTTTGTCCAATTTTGCCAATCAGTTGTAATTAGTCTGCCAGTATAGCTGGTTTCTCCTTACTGCCCCAGCTGTCAGCACACAGGGACGTGGTGAAGACTCCCGTGCCTGTTTACCCACTCCTGGAGCTGCCCCAAATGCCCCACGTTGGGCAGACAGACACAGACATGGTGCAGGATGTTCCAGAGAGACCACCGCTGCCGAAAGAGGAAGAAGACGACTTTGGCTACAGCTGGGGTATGACTCTATCATTACTTCCCTCCCATCTCTGTTTACAGTTTTCTGTCCCAGCTGTCACCCAGTGCACCACTAGGTGGCATCCGGCCTGAGATGTCTAGCTCCTGTGTGCCGCTTTAGGGACGCTCGCTCGGCGGTACGGAGGCCTGTCAAGGGCACTGCACATGGTCAAGCTGGAGCTGGGCACCACGGGCCTGGGGCTCACCCTGGCTGCCAGCAGGGGCTGCTCTGCTACCGGAGTCTTCGTGGAAAGTGTTGACCCTCACGGGGCTGCTGGCAAGGACGGCCACATCCTGGCGGGGGACGAACTGTTGGAGGTGGGGGTCCTTTACTGTGGGATTCCAATGAGAGTGGAGATGGTTAGAATAGAGTGTGCTCAGTCCCATCCGTGCCATTCGCTGAAATGTGGGTGGGGCTAGTTCAGCCGGCAGGACTCGAATAAAGTGCTGAATAACGCTGCTCTTTGTGCGTTTCCCTCTGCTTAAATGCCGTGCCTCACTTCTTTCTTGGCGTGATTAGATAAACGGACAGATTCTTTATGGCTGCAGTCACAAGGATGCCTCCACCATTATCGAAAGTGCACCATCAAGGGTCAACATCATTTTTATGAGGTAGGTGCACTGCAAACTGGTTTGTATTATTACAGTATGCACTACCCTTTCCTGCCAACAGAGGTCAGCAGTATCCTTCACACTGTGGGGGCTTCATTCCCATCAAGCAGCCATCAGTTTGTGCTGCGTGTCACTCTGTCTTTAAAATCCACACAGCAGCCCCAGCGCTACTGCTACAGTGTCCGTAAGCTCAGCTTGACCCCAACCCCGAGCAATGTAGGGATCCACAAAGGGGCGTTTTCTCGTTTGCTAAGCTATACGTAGCCCAAATTAAGAGAAGTTTGGCTGTGACTCACGTAGAAGAATGCTGCCTCTACAGGAACATAGACGCCTTTGACCAGATGGCCGTGGAAGCTGTGAAGAAATGCAGGGGCGTGCTGGGCGCAGAACCAGAGGTGACCGCTGCCAGCTGCCCCGTTGACCGTTTCATGTACAGTATATGACCTAGAAAGCAAACTGCGATGTCTAGACTTCTGTCCAGTTCTGTATAACACTCCATCCTAACCTTAAAATATAACAAAACTCTTCTGTCATTCTCTCTTTGCAAACTATTTACAGGAAGGATACTTATTGTAGTTGTATTGAAATATGTTGCATTTTGTCTTTGCTTAGTTGGATTTTATTCAGCCTGTAATTTCTCCCTCTGCAGTAGATGTTGACATGTGTAACAATGTCTATCACATGAGTCTGCCCAAGGTAGGCAGTAAGTGCGATTCATTTCTGTTTTCCAAACCTATTAACACACATTCAGGTCAGGGGTGCTGTTAGAAATGTTGGCCACCATAAATGCTTATCATATCTGGCTTCTAAACCAAACCAGTCCTATTATGTTCCAAATTATTGAGGGTGCCTGTCATTCAGGGGCCTTTGGAATCACCCCAACTTTCCTTCCCTTTACGGCGGTCATGATTCAGGTAACAGTGAATATAACACGCATTTTAATATAACATTACTAATGTGACACCTGCTGAAGCCAGTTTAGTGGTGTTTCTTGTGTTTGGTCAGATTTGGAAATCAGTCAGTCAGGAAGAACTACAGGATCTGTGCGTGTGAGATCTGAATTCACCCTTTAATTTTATTGTTATGTTTCTGGCCAGGACCCTGATGGCCTAGTGACTGATGCTGGGGAGGAGGATGACTCGAGCGGGGTGCTTATCGGGAGTCTGACCAGGGAGGAACGAGTAACGGTAACGAGAGAAAACAAGGCCTGTGTCCTTTCTGTCTGCATGTCACCGCTGGTACCACCAAAGCAGTGGGCGGCCTCACATTCAGCGGGATGCGAAGCTCACTGTCTCTTGGACACCTTACAAACCCAGCAGCACAGGCAGCAAAAATACTAATAATACTACTACTAATAAGAATAATAATAATAGTATGTAAGGTGACTGCGGTGGTGTGATGTTTTTCACTACTCAGAAGTGGTTAGGAAGAAGAGTCAAAGTAAGAATCGGGGTTATTTGGCCAGATATATTCACGTGCAGAGGGAATTTGTGTCCGGTTGGCTGTGCTCACATACCTACAGTCGGTGCAGACATAGCTGACTTGAGACACTGGCCACATTGAGTCTTTGCTTGCTTATGTTTTGTAAATAGTGGAGAAATGTTGTTTTCAGTCTCTTCCAGTTTTCTGAATAAACATGCATAAATTACTTGGCCATTGTTTGCAGGACAGCCGGGTTAAATTTAGGGACTGGATCCAGGCTGTGGATGATGAAAGTTCTGTCAGACTGCCTGTTGCGAAGGTTTTTATCGCGTTCTTTCCTCAGTGTGTCATGGTACTTGTGGCCAGCTCTGTATTAGTTTCTGTAGGTGTCTAGAGAGAAGATGGGAGACTTTGAGGCGATGTGTGTTTCTATGTGTTCTTTTTTTTTTGGCGGCTGTCAGGCAGGAAATCTCCCGGGGAAGGCAGGCGGTCTGCTACAGCCGGGCGTCTCCGTGAATGACCCAGACTTGCTGCCCTCAGCTGCTGAACCAGGAAGGAGGGTCTCCGATGGGCTGAAAGTCCTCGTTTCCATGGCGCCAGACCGAGGTGAGAACGACACCTTCAAGCGTAAATGGAGCTAGAGTCGCGCCACACACCGCCGCACAGGAGCATGGCATATTCTTAGAAACATGCAAATGGGATGATAATATATGCAGGTACCACTCCAGATAGGAACATCCATCCATCCATCTTCCAAACATCTGTCCTGGTTTTTCAGTAAACTAACTGCGTAATAATTTACTATTTATCACAGGTTCCGGAAGACCATTGGCCCCGACCTCTGACCTACGGCCCCGCCTCATCATTCCCGGCTGTGAGACCACCATTGGTGTCCCTAAGGGGCACGCAGATCTCAACTTCAGCATTTCGGGAGGGTGTGACACCCTTTCGGTCAGTGTTCAGCAGCCTATATGCAGCACGACTAACCACATCGCTTGAAGATTTCAATCTCAAATAACCGCAATCCAATTCGCCGGATGAAGTTGTTGATGTGCACCGTAATGTTCTCCATCCTATACCTAGAAATATAGGCTAGGCCTGGAACATGACTGCCGGGCCAAAGTTAGATCATTCCTCACCTTCCTGTCTCCTTTTCCAGGGAGTTATTGTCATTCACGAGCACTCTGAAGGGGCCGCCTCCAAGGATGGACATCTCCGTCACAGGGACCAGATCCTGGAGGTGCCCTGGTCGCCGTTCACCCACTCGCGGCTAATGGGGGCAGCCAGGCAGGGGAAATTAGACCAGCTTAGTCCTGCCAGTGGGGAGTACCCCATGACCCAAGTAAATTATCCCTCGCTATTCATCGCTGGCCCTCAGCCACGAACGGTCATCCTTCCTGGCAGGGAAACGGGAGACCGTGCCTCGCATTTCACAGCTCCCCAAAAGCCTGTTTACTGTTCGTTATTTTTACCGCAGTGCTGGAAATATTGAGCATGAAGGCACACTTATGACGATTATTCATTGAAATGAATTTAATGATTTGTTTTCCTGTCGTCACGCATTTGTGGGAGATTGGTAAACTCTCGCTGCTCTTTGCATGTTGGAGTAAGAAGCGTTTAGGGCAGCTATATGACATGATCATCCCTGAATAATGAATCTCTTTTCACCAATTACGCCTTAGTGAAAACAAAAAATACCCCACTTGTCTGAAACTTATACCGGTTCAGGCATATTAGGAGTCCACACATCCCCAGAAGGATGAAATCGACACAATGGCGCCCTCTGCCCCCGAACAGGTGAATAGCATCGACCCGAGGGCCATCACTCATGACGAAGTTGTCGGCGTCAAGAGTCGGACCCCGCGCTGTGACAAGGCCGGCTGCAGAGAGGTGGACCTGTGGGACATCCTTACGTTAGAATTAGCGGGAGAGCCAGGCCAGGAACTAGGCCTCAAAGTTCTTGGGAAAAGGTACGCCGGGGCTGTCCTGAAATCTGCCTGCTTGCGATCCGCCCTCGGTAGGCAATGTGACCTGTTGAGAAAATGCACAGCACCGCATGTTCAGCTTTCACTTTAAAGCTTTTACTTCTGAGGTATCAGGTCTGTGAGCTATAAAAAGAAGCTTTTTTTATCTCTTTCTTAGCTGTCTCTCAGACTCGACACATTTTAGGTATTGACAAAAAGGCAGTATCAGCACACCGCGCAATTTACATGCATGTTAATTTTTCTCAAGGTGTGGCGGCCTTGTATCTTGTTGGATAGTCACCCCTTCAGTGCTCGGTCACTCATTTTGCTCCCCTACCCCCGCAGGAACGATCCAGGTGTATTTATCTCGGAAATCCTGCAGGGCGGCACCACTGAGGCCGACAGCAGGCTGAAGGAGGGGGACCGAATCCTGTCTGTGAATGGGGAAGACGTCCGGGCTGCATCACAACAGTATGTGACTGCCCTGCTAAAGGTCAGTGGAGTCTGTGGGCGGGCCCTCTGATGGGTTGTACCAATTCCGGATACAAGCAGGGGGTATTTATTTACGCTGTCCTGTTTTTGCAGTGCTGCTCAAGACCGATAAGTCTACAAGTGGCCCGTTTTAAAGTGAGAAACATCCCCACTGAGGGGTCACAGTCACTCTGGAGCCAGGTGGTGTAATGTTTATGTGTACAACTGTACATGGATTTTAATCTGATACTTTAGCTGCTCCAGCTGAGATAGTGCTGGTGCCAGAACAGATAAGACGGGGGTGTGCGTTGGTGTTGTCAGTTGTGGGGGGTGTATGTTGGGTATCCAGACGGTCCACAGCCATGCCCCTGGGAGGGACGGGGCTCAATTGTTTTTACTAAAAAAAAATTCTAAATAAATAAACAACTGAAAGACGTTGGTGTTTGGGGCGCAGGGTGGCTGATTTTGGGGGGGCACACTGGCTTATTTGGGGCAGCATGGCCCACCAACACCCCCCCCCGCCCATGACATCAACCCTGAACTGTGAAGTATTTCATAAAGATGTGTATGTATACGAGTGGTACTTCATTACAAGAATAATCGTTTTTATCTCATTTAGGTAATTTCTATCTAATATATATATATATATATATATATAATAGCATATAAGCAATCTGCTGTCCATTATGAAGCGTTTACCAGCTGACTTCTCCGCCTCTATGTCCTTATCTCTCACAGAACAGAGTGTCAGATACTGTTGGATATACCGTCCACAGACGATCTGGCTTCCAGGGACAACTCAACAGCCAGTGGGAACGTGATGATTGCAAGAGAGTCTCCTGTTTCCAACCGATACTGGGGGGTTGTAAAGACCAAACAGGTCCAAGCTGAGCTGAGAAACAGAGGCTAAAATCTGAGCAACTCCCCCTAGCCAGTTTTACCCCCCATAGCTAAACTCTCCCTAAAGCGAATGATCTTGCATAACCAGATATGGTTATTATCTTTGACTATTATCCTTGACTTTCCCCACAGCATCAGACAGCTATCTAGAGATCCAGACCGTTTCAGTTTTCAAGGTTGGAATTTTTGTTTTGATTTCTCCAACTAATAAAAACATGTTTTTCAAATAGTATAACTGGAGACCAAATTTCCAAAACTGACTCAGGCCACGGGATATGTATACGGCATAATTTCGTAAGTACTGTTTCCCTGGACTTGAGTTTTGAAAACTTAAGTTCTTTTTAAATCCACGAGGACTGAGATCTCAAAAGCAAGAAATTAACTGAGTGACTTTTGGAAATTTGTTCAGCAATTTAACACCTACGCCAGAATTCCGTGTATCTCTCCTGTGTTTTACCCCGGTTGTTTCCAGGAAGGCACAGAGTCTCCGGGGATTGGAACTGCAGAGGGGGCAGTGGGCCCTCTTGGGGACATTCCCACTTTTGTGACCGAGGTGCATCCTGCTGTCCCAGGGGCGGAGTCACCAGCACTGAAAGTGAGTCCGCTAACTTGACACCAAGTTGTTTGATAGCACCGGGCATCAAACACAGAGGCCTCTCAGAAGGCTGTCATGTGATAGACTTCCGGCAAGCTGCTGGGGGCCACACGGCTGGATCCTGATTCTACCCCCACCCGCCCAGCGCAGCTCGTGGCCTGACGGCGCACAAGATGACCATTGTCTCATCTTGCCACGGGAGTTCTGTTGAGGACAATGACACCACAAAGAGGCAGCCATCTGTGACCATAAAACATGAATTACTTCACTGCCTTGCGTTTTTCAAACAGAGCAGCAGTCTTGGGTGTGAACTTTTGAACTGAACTTTACATCAGTCTTAAAAGATCAAGCTAGCTTAAGCACTGAATGAGTTCAAGACATTGTGCGTAATTTGAATTTGAATTATTCCCTGCAAATGGATTAAATTTCTGTAATGTATTTAAATTTAACATTGTCTTTCAGTGTTTCTTGGACCACTTAGTTAAAGTATTTTTAATCAGATTATTTGCATTTATTATTAAAAGTCTGATTATTTTCAATTTTGATCATCTACTGAGGCTGTTTAAGAATCATGCATATTATACTCATGAAGAAACATGTTGCCTAGGCTGCAGTTCACATCAGACAGATATCCACTGCGTTTCGAATGTCAGATCAGGGATGGGATCGTAAGCATCAAAGAACGGGGTACCTAGAGAGGGTGCAAGTCACAAGGGGGCCGTCAGCCTCACAGACACATCGGGGGGGGGCTGTGGAGCTGCAGGTCAGCTGACTTAGCGGAGGAGTCCGCCACGTTCGCTAAATTGCACTTAAGGAACTTCGTAAACTGCACCCGCGTCACGCATAAACAGCACTTCCAGTGCGTGTAAATCTCCCTCACAGCACATAAATGGCACTTAGAGCGTGATGTAAATAGCATTTATGGCACTAATAAATGACAGGAGGTGTGACGGATGACAGACTCGGGACTGTGCGTTAAAGGCGTGTTACGCTCGTTTTTCAGAGACATAACCAACATTCAGTGTTCAGGCCTTGCTGAGCTCGCCGGTGTCCTGTCTTCCTATATTCCTGATTCTTGTTTTTCCTTTTGGCCTGCGTAGGTGGCCCCCGGAAGTTCTTCACCAGAGCCTGCAGTGGCTGGCCTCCCAGACAGTGGGGGCGCTCTCCAGAATGACCTCCGGTGCGCTCTCACACACACCCAGCCACATCTGGCCCCATATCAGCCAGCCAGTTGGCTATGCTTTGAAGCCCAGATCACCAGCAGATCCTTTTGTCCTGGATCAGACATAGCACAAGCCTTTGTTTACTAACAGACACAGAAAATGCTCACCCAAACATCTCTTTAATCTCTCCATTCCAGCCCCCCCCAGCACAAAATCGTGATGAACGACGACTACTACGCTGGACTGGCATCGGAATATTCAGCAGTGTCCCCATTAATGTGAAATCGGGGTTCCACAAGGTAAGGTTGCTAGAGGGAAGGGTAGCTATGCCTCTCAGGTGATTTTAGGGTTAACACACTGTATCTGTGACCGGAAGATCCTTGGTTCAAATCCCAGGATCAGGAGACTTATGTTGAGCCCTTGAGCAAGACCCTTAACTCCAGATGCTTCAGGGACTAGCGGCCCCTGACTTCTCTGTTGTATGTTGCTTTGGATTAAAAGTATCTTCTGAATAAATAAATGTACATGAATTTGGCGAGTTAGAATACAGTGGTGATTCCTTCGTCTCTCAATGTGCTTTGTGTTCTATTCAGACCAGGCTGCTTGGGAACTTATTTGGAAGGCATCCATCCCATAATGTGTAAATGTGCCCAACTGGCATCCAGCTGAAAATGTCCATTTTCATGTGCAGGGAGTCACCTACAAGGCTGAAGCGTGGCGATCAGGCCGTGAATCTTCGTGTAAAGGGAGCCTCCCGCTGTGGATACTGCAGAGTAGTGTATCCCAACCCAGTCCTCAGGGACCCCCAGACAGTTTTACTCTCTCCCAGCTCTCTGCTAGACAGTCCATGGATGGTCTGGGGATCCCCAGGGACCAAACTGGGAAACACTACATGACAAGTGGAATCATCACCTGCACTGTGCTCTCCTGAAGAACATTCACAGTAACATCCTGCACGTAACATTCACAGTAACATCCTGCACGTAACATTCACAGTAACATCCTGCACGTAACATTCACAGTAACATCCTGCATGTTATAGCCACTGTACATACAAACCCCTTTAAGTGATTCTGATCCTTTCCATCAAACTGATTATACATATATGTAGACACACACATTAATTTTTGTATATATTATATTTGGATATAAATGGTGGATGATGTTTGTAATCATATTTTAAGTGAAGTAAAATGCTGGGCAGATTTCTTTCATTTGCTTTCCCATTTACTGTGTACATTGAGTTCTCCATAAGAGAAGATAGTGATACATATTTTCGTTTTGGAAAGTGATTGACAGATGGTGGACAGTTGATGTCGGAAATTTTGAGCACAGATCTCACATATTATTGAAAAAAATGTGTACTTGTATCATTGTTTAATTTAAGGTACTAAGGTACTCAGTTTCAGCTGAAAATGGCACATTGATGTTTGTTTCACTATTTTAGGTGGATAAAAGACAGTGGCCTTGAGAAAATCACGCCTTTGCTTTTGCCCTCATGATTTTAAATTAATCATGTCTATGCAATGCAAATTTTCTAAAATCTTTTCACAATGAGAGTTGGATTTCTTAATTTCCTTAATACTATTCTGTTTTGAATTTATTTACATGAATAATTAACTACACTAATTGTGTACTTGGCTTACAGATGTTCAGGTTACTTACACAATAAACTCACAATTCTTAGACGAGGAAAATCCCAACTTGTAAATAAATCATTCCAATGACTTACAGCAACATATTTACTAATTGCATTCCAAAAAATGTATTGAATGTTAAATCATGTTGTCTTTGTGAGAGGGTGGGACGTGGCGTTCTTGAGATAAAGAGTGCAGAGACCAGGGTTTTGCATTTTAATTAGTTACATCTGTCCCTGGTCACTGTAATGAGTATAAATGAGTTTTTCTGACTACAAACCCTTAAAAAAGCAGATATCACACTTCTGCATTCCTGTTCTTGCCCCTTTCTGATACGTTCAGTTTCCTCTATTGCTCTTTTCCCTTCTGTGAGCTACATAACAGTGTGTCTTGACCCAGTCCTAGGGATCCCCAGACAGTCCACATTTTTGCTCCCACCTAGCTCCCAGCCAATCAAGAAAACAGAATATGTCATATGCCTGTGTTGGGAGCTGGGAGGGAGCAAAAATGTGAACTGTCTGAGGGTCCATTGGACTGGGTTGAGAAACACTGCCCCGTTACCCCAAAGCAGACACAGTTTCTGCAATGTAAACAAATCCAAGTCACATGGTCCCACTCACTGCCCTAACCAGAGACTGCTTAATAATCTAAACTCTGTGCACTTCCATCTTTGTCAGAGAATAGTTTTATTATGGTATCTGCAGCTTAGACCAGGCAATCACCTCACCTCTGTGAGATACTATGTCACAAACATAAGAATGGAGCATAAGCGATGACGGTATCTGGCCATGACATCTGTTTATTATTATTTTTTTTTTCCAATTTCTGGCCACACCCCACGGGACATCCCTCAAACTGATCCAGCTGAATTTCACTGGAAGCCCCTCTGGAAAGTCCCGTCAGCTGCTGTTTCGAGCAACCCTGCCATTATCGGTGACCAGCTTCCAAAACGATGCGATACATAATCACCGGCGACTTGCCTTCACTTGCCCTCGATTTGCAAGCGCATCGCCCCATACTTGTTGGGCCTTGCCTGATCATTTACGACTTCGCCCGCTCACTGAGAGATACGGTTTCACGTATCTCTTATACAGAGTAGCACGCGGGCCGATAAAATCAAATTAAATGAGCTGCTTTTTGTGTGCATTTGGCAGCGTACACGAGAGGCATAGCTGTGAAATGTGAAGCTTAGCAGGCTTGATGTGAAATCTGTCCCCGGCAGTGCTGAAACGCTGCCTGTCTGTGTTTTTACGAAGCAAATTCCGACATAGGAACCAAAGGGCCAGTCTGTGTAGGAGTTTAATGTTCGAGGTAGGAGCTTACTTTCTTCCTAAAGGTAGGAAGACGCCGCTGATTTACAACACTGGTGAAAGGACAACACAGCCAAAAAGAGAAAAAAAATGCCTGCGTTGCTTGGATAAGAACCCTGAAGGACAGAGGTGTAAAACTGGCCATTCCGTTAATATTCGACTGCTTCAGGTGCACCTCTCAGTCCGATGGGTATGCATCTATATTCACACGCTTGGCATTTACTTCCAGCTCCAAAATCCCACAGGCATGTCTCTGGGGTTCAGTTGAGTCCTGTAATAGTTTGACTATTTAAAAAGTGGTATGATATTTCATAAAATCCAATGGTTTTATCAGTTTTGGAATACAACAGGTAACCTATATTGAGTTCCCATATATCAATAATTATATATATAATTAATTTCTTACTGGTATGTTGTCCCTGAATTCTTTGGAGTGTATTGGTGTCTTTAAGTTGCCCCGTGTGTGTTTCTGTGCGCGTCTGTATGTGCCCTGCGGTAGGCTGATACTCAGTTTTGGGTGTCCTTCTGTCTTCTGCTCAGTGTTTCCTGGACTGTAAGCAGTGGATTCTGGGATAAATCAGTGTTACAGCATGAAGGTGCGTTGCAGATGCTATGTGACTTTGAGTCTGTAAGCAGACCTCACTTGATGAAACGGTTGCTTTTAAAATAAAAACATTAGATCAGTAAGTTTAACCCTCTTTCTCTGGGCTTCTTTCCAATGCAAGGTACATGTCGAGATGGAAACCAAGCATTATTTCAGCACTCGCAGCTGAAAAATGAGGCCTGGAAGTGCAAGAGACAGTTAGAATGTAAGAGTGTTGGGAAACGTCAGCCGTTATGCCACAGTGCCAGCGAAAGAACGGTTTGGACGGCAAAGCTACATGTTCCATGACCGGTGACATCAGCTACTGATGCCCCATAGAAACGTGGAGGTAACTTATGTCCTCTGAGAATGAGATTAATGGGACATATGGGCTCTAGGACTTAAACAGTCAGCAGAATGAAATCGACATCACTTCAGTTGGAGCAGAGTACTCTAGGGCACTATGATTTCTTCTTGGATCTGACTCGGTTCTGGCTTTGCGGGTCTCCCCTGCTCCTCATAACCCTCTTACCACTTCAAATAGGGGGCCAAATTGGCTCACTTACAGTTGTAAGTCATTCATTCAAGCGCTCAGCTAGCTGAAGGACCTGCATGGTTTCCGAAGATCAACCGAGAGCCACTGTTTAATGATATTTTGGGGACATCTGATGTGCAGATGAATATTTAAAAACATCTGTAAACACTTTAGTTTGGGTGTAATCATAACCTGATTCACATTCCTGTTTAGTTTACTACTGTGTACTAAAATCAATAAATAAATAAAAAAAAAAAAATAAAAAAATAAAAAAAAATAAATAAATAAATAAAATCTAAGTGTTGGTACAATGAAGTGGTGACCGATGTATTCAAACTGACCATCATAAATTTTAATGATTCTTAATCACAGGAAAGCCAATGAACAATAAAAGCCAACTAACTCATTAGTCAGTAAAGCATTCTTCAACCTATCATTTACCAGTCAGCCTAACCCTGCTTAAAGATTTTTCCAGTCCTGGTTACAAAGCTCTACCTATAAATGACAGTATAGGTATTATGACATGTGATTATACTGCGTAGGATTATTATTAACAATCCTCCCAAAACAATTTCAGAAAGTTTTTCTCCTTTTATAATATTTATTTATGGTGTTCGTTAATATTTAATGAGGTCAGATACATTGCAAACATGCACATTTTGTAACATCCCCTAGTGGCGTATTAAGATAACAATTTAAGTGAGTTTTGTGCTCAGATAATTCAGTGTTAGTACCGCGAGACTGACTTTATAGCTCCTTTTCTGCAGCAGTCAAGTTATTCTGAAGGATGTTGGCTGCTGTTAGAGTCTGTTTTACTTTTATGGTTTCCTTAAAAATGACCGGTGTTTAAAGCTCACACTTCTGTGTTTGACTATAAGTTTTCACAAAGTGGCAGAAATCGTATTAAAAATGATCTCAGTTCCTTCCATAGGCATTTTTGCAAGGTTACAAAATTGTGTGAAATTACGGTTAGTAAGTAAGTAATGCTGAGGAAATGGCACTTTTGATTAATATTTTTACTCAAAGAACATTGCTAATAGGGAATTCTTTTGAAAGAACAAGGTAAATGGTGGTAACAGAATGTCAAAATTGAGAATAATTGCAGAGGTTGCTTATTTAGACATGACTATAGACTAAAAGTATTCTCAGCAGATAATAGTGTTGACTCAGTATGCGGTAGGGAGCCCTGTGCAGCCCTTTTTCTGTGAGAGTATGCAACTATACTTCACTTAAAAATATTGGTTTGTAATGTAAGCATCGTCAATACAGGACCTACGTCAACCCGGGATGTGAGATACATCTCTGAGGTAAGGAGCGCGCACTGATACAGTGTGTTAGGTAAAGAGGGCGCACTGATACCGTGTGTTAGGTAAGGAGCGCACACTGATACAGTGTGTTAGGTAAGGAGTGTGCACTGGTACAGTGTGTTAGGTAAGGAGCGTGCACTGATACAGTGTGTTAGGTAAGGAGCGTGTACTGATACAGTGCCTCGCCACACCCACCACACGACAAACTATCTCAGGGATGAGAACCTGAGTGTAGCCAAGCAGCAGGCGATACCTCAGGACCACACTAGTCTGAATGGACCAGTGTGAGGTTTTTCCCCGGTAGCTGGAGTGCCAGACCTGCCACCAACTCCCAAGTTATTCCCTGTAAATTGGAGGACCTCCTTATAACGCACACATGCATGTTCTAGTGTTGAAAGCCACATACAAAAGCAACTAAAAACGAATTCAGACGGCTAAAAAATACCTAAAACTGAAAACTAAGCAAAGTTTAATAAGTAGATCTGTACTTTGTGTAATAAATTAGCAGCTCTGACTTTCTATATTACTAGAGAATATAGAAAATACAGTTATGATCTGAGATTCTAAGACCTGGTGGCCCTGCTGGCCACAGAGAGGAATAATCTCTAGTAATCTCCGTTCCTCTGACAAACAGACCACGTACTGGCAGATTTATGCCAGCAGTGACTGATGGTCTGCCTGGCCTTGGCATTCATGAAACGTCCATAGTCACATGCCGGCGTGGTCCTGCGCTTATGGGATGCTGCAAGGGCTCACATCTGTCACTGAGCTCCGCAGAGCTAGGTGACAGGAAAAGGCCACAATCGGCATCTGTCTTCAGCGGACTTACCCTTCGGTTCAGCGAGAACAAGCTGGTGTCCACCGTTGCTTCTTGTTGAAGATGTTTAGGGCCGCATGTTGAACCTGATCCCTGTTCTGACACCAAGCTAATTTGAGCCGGTTTGTCAAAGAGGCAGCCAGTGTGGTGTCATGTTGTTAGAAAAGTCTAGATACATCTTTTTGTCCCTCTGATTGTGTAGGTAAGGGAGCACGCACTGATTACAGCACGGTGCTACACCCACCACATCAGGGATGAACCTAAGTACAGCAGGTGATACCTCAGCACCACACTAGTCTGAATGGACCAGTGTGAGTATATTTTCCCCAGTGACTGAAGTGTCAATCCTGCCACCAACCCCCAAACTTATAAGTTGGAGGACTTACAGGCTCAAGGGCTCAACAGAGTAGGATCACCCCTGGCATTCACAGGAATCGAACCAGCAACCTTCCAATTGCCTGCACAGATGCTTAGCCTCAGAGCCGCCGCTCCGTCCGGGATTGTGTAGGAACTGAGAAAACATCATCTATTTTAGCTCCAGTTACTGCAGCCGAAAGTCATAACCGGCTGTTGTTGTTATTAATGCGCAAGATGGTAGTTTAATTTCAGGATTCCATAACACGTTATATTTGAATATTATAGATGATGAAATGTTGAATCATTCCAATGCTTCTCTACAATGATCTGCAAGCTGCTGTTTGTATTCCACCATTCATATCTTGCATCGCAATCAGAGAGCCTGCAGACCTGTGGCCCCGTTTAACGTCGTGTTAAGGCACATTGCTGAACCCAGCCCATATGGGTTATGATGGAAATGTGAACACGGGACATGATGCTGAAACGTCTCGTTAAGCCTGTTTTATCTTGGGTCATCAGCCACGTGACACTTAACAACATAGCCATGTGTCATGGCTATAAGAAAAAATTATTCTCGGCTTCAAACCAGACCCTATAGCTTATGAAGAGGCCAGCTAACGCCCCGTTTGGAAATGGCCTACCCCCCTCTCCCCCAGGGGTCCTTTATTATGGCCCTTGAATAGCGTGTCTCCCTGGGGGAGTTAATGAGGAACATTGTAAAAGGATGTTGTGTTACCAGTGACGTACCGCTGAATGGAGCAGTCTTTTCCGAGGCAAAGGCACCACATTCTTGCACATTTACACAAAAGCCATATAATTGTCACATCATGAGTTATGGTGCTCAGTGTCTAGCGGAATAGCCGCCAGGACTGAACACCGATGATCAGTTTGCGGTGTTGTTTTGCCTAAAAGTTGAATGATTCTGAAATCTTGAATACTTTAGAATGCTTAAAATGAGTATTAATTTTGGATAGTTTAATAGTCACATAAAGCAGAGATATGAAAACCAGCTATTTATAGATAAACTCTTGAAATTTCTGGAGGTGAATTAGGTGTAACACTACATACACTATTTTGATTTGTTGTGTATGTAAAAGAGTAAGATTTTTAACTAATGTTCTGATACTAGTTTCTGAAAAAAGGTATGTTACGCAACTAAAGTGAAATACAAAGGTTTTTTTTGTCACATACAGTAGCACTTGTACAACATACTTATACATTCCTTATTCTGACAGGTTTCCCAACCGTACCACATTAAATTAGAAAACTTATCTAAAAATATACAGATGTAATAAAATATACTAAAAATATTGAAAAACAATAAGACAAAATTACAATTAACACAACACAACTTGAACAAGTCGATCCTTCAGTTATTTTCAAAGGAGACTATATAGTTTCATCTTGCACTATTATTTTATAGTAAAACGGTTTGGACAAGAAGCTTGATATTGTCTCTTTGTTCATTCAGTTGTTCCCCCCTGCTGCTGTAGGGAATTTATTTTATACATAGAAAAATCTAAACCAAACATCACACCTCCCAACATCGCATCTGTTTTTTGTCGCGCCGAGGCTGATGCGTGCAGTAATGCTTGCAAATATTAGCTGCTGAGATATATTTACAGCCTGGTCATAAACAGCTGTATGTATTGACCACCTGTGACACTGGTGGTGATTTCTGGTAGGTCTAAACCAATGTTTCCCAGCCAGTTCTCGTGGACCCCCAGACAGTCCACATATTCGCTCCAAAAACCTGGACCGTCTGGGGGACCATGAGGACTAGTTTAGGGATCACTGGTCTAAATCATGGGTGTCAAGCAGCAGCACAAGAGAGATCCTGCAGTAGCAGGACAAGCGAAAACTCAGACGGGACAAACAGAAAAATCAGCAAATGAGAATCTTACAGGCTTTAAAATAATTTTGGATACTTGAGCCTTTTTGGTAGTTTTGTTTTATTTACGCTGTTAAGGGAGCAAAGGGGGAGAAATAGATAAGACTAAAATGACGTCTTAGTCACACTGCACTCTTCACGACTTCATAAATTTAAACTGCCCTTATTCACCCCGAGACAACGGTTAATTGGCTCTGCATTCCTTGTTATTCTATTCATGTGCACAGGGTACGATAGCCTGACCACTATTATAGCCATAAAAGCATGCAAGGCCATCTGAGAAGTTATCTTCCCTGATAACCCCAGTTCACATCTCTATTATAGAATTTTTGTTGTGGGACTGCCAAGAATTGCAAAACACACCCTCGTAATGTGATGGCATCCCCACTTCTTTAAAATACCTTTTACAGAGCCGTATATATAGCTATGTCGACGATGCTACAGACATTTCATGTAGCGTGTGTTGCAAAATGAATAATTAACTTTCTTTGTACTGTAAACATGGACATTCAAGGTTAATTTGTAAAAACAGAATTAATATACATTGTTCACACTGCATTCTCTCACCAGAAAGCAATAAAACTACCTCTTTTCTGAGGCTGTCTTCCCGACTGACATCTAAAACACAGATCAGTCCACTGAATGATTTGTGTCGCTTTGTAATTTGTGCCCTGCTCTGCACATCTGCTGTGAAGCTCGGGAATAAATCAGTCGTAGACCAAGCAAATCACGCTGAAAGAACCCGACTGCAGTCACTCCAGGCTGAAATACACCCTCCACCCCCCCAGTTTCAACATTGCTGACAATGGAAGTCTGTAAGCTCTGGAACAGCGTGATCCTGTACTCAGATAAAGCTGCCTGATAAATAATAATAAATGAACAAGTTAGCCTCCAGTAAATGAGTTTGAGTCTCCGGGTTCTGATTGCTGTCACGAAACATCTGTTACCTTTCGCTGGTTGTGTTGTTTTACAGTTTGGGATGATATTGAGCTTGTTGGGATGGTCGTCATTCCTCGTTCTGGGATTTTTCCACAAATGAGGCTCGTTTACCTTGCATACTGTGCATACCACAGCCAGGACTTTGTTCCAGGTGATGCCAAGAATTCACACTTTCTACGTCGTACCACTGGTTTAGCTTCTGGTTTGTCAAGCCGTAATACCCTTATATATCTTGAAGGGGTTTGTGAATAACGCACTCCTCATACTTGGGCTTTAGTCTGGACTGGGTTTCTAGCTGAGATTATCCTGAAAACAACTTGAAGGAAAAATAAAATGACTGAGGACACATCCTATGCACAAACTTGCCATTCTTTTGCCAAGTTACTGAATCTGAAAACCATCAAAAGAAATCTTATTAAAAATATTATGATTCTGACCTATGCCTTCACAAAATTTGAGACCTAGTTTGGATTAATTCTCAGCATGGTTAGTGGTTACAGATTTACTTTACTGCTGTTGTTTTATTTTTAATTTTTTTATTCTTTATTTTTCCATGGCACTAACATTATATTGAGAAAAAAAGTCTTTTTTTAGATATGAACCATAGATCAGTGTTACATAACACTGCAGATCTGGGAAAATGTACATGATCACACCTGATGTGTTACTTGCTTTTTATGTTAAGGGTGTTCAGGGTAGCAACACTTACACAACACAAGAATGAGCATGACGTTTATTGTCACTTATTTCCCTGCAGCCTTAACCCGTGAGATTTTAGCAACTGCTCTAATACACGTATTAGCTCTTGCGTTAAAATGGGAAACAAATCAGTGTAATTAATTTATTTTTAATCTAATCAATGCATTACACCATTTGTACTCTTTAATTTCCCCTTGGGTTTGTTTTGGTATGTTTGCCTCAGTCTGGTTTAAAATAAATTGCATATAGAAATCGTGTGCAGATGTGAACTCACGTCTTGGGGAAATTTTATTTACGGCTTTGATTTAGGTAGAGTAGCTAATCCCGACGTCTATTTATTGTTTGCTCATGACTGATTTACTTTTGTTTTTAAATGTTTCCATACTTCTGATCTTCCATATTGCTCTGAGAAGCGTTACCTAGCAATAAGGCTGCTGTTTTATCTTCAGTATTAGCCATACTCTGGAAATCAATGTGAAAAAAACACAGACACAGCTAAAGAGATGAACGCTCCAGTTATTGCTGTGAACTTCCAGATAAGTGGCGATTAAAGCGAGTAGTTTCTCTGGGTATCTGTCACTTTTAAAAACGCCGGGTGTCATACGCGTGATTGCAGCTTTTCTTGGGTGTACTTTCCATGAAACTCAGACGGTGGGGGCATGAGCGTGAATCCTAGACTAACATACAGTAGATACCCCCAAATCTTTCAGCTATCGAGGTGCTGCTCCCCTACCCGCACCACACAAACACACACAGACAAACACACACAGACAGACACACACACTCACTCACTCACTTTCTTTCATCAGGGAGGGGTAATACTGGGCCTGGTAACCAGAGAAGAGATGAGAATGAATATTTGATGAGATGACTGCAGCTTCTGTCTTGCCTGTACATTCTTGTACCCAGGAGACAAAATTCTCACATCGAGTACGAGCACATTGCTGAGAAGCTATTTAAAATGGCCAGTTTGGACTCCTGATAAAGAGAGTCTAGAGCCTCGCATTGGTTACAGCAAAACAGCAAAAGTAACCTTTATAACAAGTGTAGAAACATTAGACTTTAAAATGATGTACGTCCCAGGGACGTCCCAACATGCGCATTTAAGCTGTTAGCCTGACAGCAAAATTTATGCAAAAAAACATTCAGATCTCTTGCAGCTTGTATAATTATATGTGCTTAACATTTGCATGCATGTTCATAAAGAAATTGTGAAAACATACAAATTAAGCATCTTAAGATGTTTGATGACCTTTAAATGTCTTTGATCCTGTTACCTTTAATGCATTTTATGGTTTTGGTGACTGTTAGCTTAATCTGGGTGCCCTGTGATGGGTTGGCGCCCCATCCTGGGTTGGTTCCTGCCTTGTGCCCATAGGCTCCGGACCCCCCCCACCCACCCACCCCCACAACCCTGAATAGAATAAGCAGTTTCAGAAAATGGGTGGATGAATAGTTTAATCTGGATAATAATTTAGATAATATGTGGCCAGAAGCAAATTGTCAAGTCTATCATGGTTGAGCATTAACATCTAAAAAAATAATTTAATAAATCCTGCCCTTTCAAACGGTCTGCACTAAGTTTGAAACAAAAGCCGTTTTGTCATCCGTCATGTTCAGATTGATGATAAATTGGTCCCCGGGTTACTCAGCAGGTTTGGATGCTGGTTCTGTGATCAGAAGGCTCCTGAACAAGGCCTTCAACACCCAAATGATCATAAATTTGCACAAGCACATCGGAATCCTTCTCTGTGCCGACCCCATCTTAGGGGGTTACAGCACAGGGTCAGCCAATATGCAGCAGCGGGGGGGGGGGGGGGGGGGGGGCACACGGGGCCCCCCCCCGGTGAAGTTTTTTGGGTGGGGCAAAAAGGGGGGGATGATAAAACGCCCCCACACACCCCCCCCCCCCCCCCCCGCGTTGCGCGTTTG
>JAODKC010000053.1:3282542-3306147 GCA_026777985.1 Mormyrops attenuatus | reverse complement strand
GTATGGACAGTAGGGACATTTCCCTACCAGTATTGTGGGAGTACCGTGTAGTATGGACAGTAGGGACATTTCCCTACCAGTATTGTGGGAGTACCATGTGGTTAGGGGGGTGGGGGGTTTGGGGCTGATTTGATCCCTACCAATGATGAAACCAAGCCCACGCCATCTTCAATCTAAACCACATTAATCATGATATATCTGATACATGTTTGTGAAAATAATTGTTTTGCTGTGAAAATATGGATAGATGTTTATTTCCCGCTTGATTTAAGAGGGCTGCTTGATATTAAACATTATGTAGACTAAATTCCATGCTTGCCCCCCCCCCCCCCCCCTTTAACTGAGCAGTGAGTAGTAAACAGAAAACCACCAATCAGAAGGCAGTGGTGAGAACAGCCTCTCCTCCGGCTTATTGCTCCATTATCTGAAACAATAATATGTATTTAATTCTGCCTTTGCATCGTTATCTAACGCATCCTCCGTAACGAGCTGCCGTGAGACATTGTCCACGTCTAGAGTGTCCAGGTAGCTCCCGACAGAAACGCCATCAGAGCCATCACTGATGTCCGGCAGGCTGTCACAGCTGCCCCCCAGGGAGGTCTCAGAGCTGTCCAGCAGGCTGTTGAAGCTTCCGGCCAGGCTGCTGTTCCTGCTGGGGCCTTTGTCCTCTATCACCCACTTGATGGACTCAATGGCATCGTTGATCGCCAGGAGCTGCTGCATCAGCTTGATGTCGATCGCGCGGAGGTGTGCCTGAAGCGTCGCGGAACATGGTGCGGTCGTGTCGTTAAACAAAGGCCGGACAGCAGGTGGCATAATGGTTAAGGACTTCAATTCACATTTTAAGAAGCCATCCAAAACCCGGTTTTGTTTCAGCACTGTAATAATAAGTCTAATATTTAAAATATATATAAAGTAGCTAATTAAAAAAATGCATTGCTAAGCACATTAAATGCAACAATGGTGGAGCTAAACAAGCTTGTTTGATTTTATGGTAAATGAACTTCTAATCTCTGTTTGTTGAACAAATACGCCTATTTGCGATTAAAATGAAAGGGGTATTTTATTTCACATTAATTACTTTAGTTTATAGCTGGCTTAGCCATTTAATCAGTTATAGATGCTGCACATTTCACAGCCTTAAAACAAGGACGTATTTTGCAATTTAATTTAGAGACCATAAGTGTCAGTCCGTTAGATATGTTATAGATAAACAAATACCAAGGCGAGTGTCGGATTTGTTAAACAAACATAACAGACGATGCATTGAGTGTAACTGCGGCTTGAGATGCTGCAGGCTAATCATGCCATTGCCAGTTAAATGGAAAAGCAGGCGACCGGATATAACTTCGAGGCAAGAGTTAACTTCAAGGCAAGAGTTAACTTCAAGGCAATGCAGGATTCATCGCCCTCAGCTGTATTAGCATACACCGTACTGTCCATTGTGTGCTATTCATGCAAGCATTTCATAATATTTCAGTTTAGTCTAAGTCCCAGATGCACGTTTCCAGCTAGAAATTTGCATTGCGTGCCAATTGTTTGTGTTGAAATTTCTGTCTTGTATGAACACTTCCAGCTTCTGCGATTTTCTACACTCTTCCAAATATTGATAAATCGCTGACCATGTGCCGTAAAACTAAGCTTGTGGCTTTTATTTACCTTTTATTTTTAATTACCTGACGCCGTCACGTTCTGAAGCATTCTCATTTAAAGGGTCTTACTTAAATTTAGACAGCAGATAGTGGGTAAACGGGGTGATTAGGGAAAGCTTAATCTGAAACAGTCCCAGGCTATTTTGCTAAAATACACAATAGCGACATTAACACTATTAGCCTTATTGATTATTTATTTTTTTATGTGCATGTAGACCTACATTTATCAGGATAAACAGCGAAACGATACAATGTCTCAGAGCCAACAAAAAGCCAGTAAAATCATCAATTGGTTTTGGTTATGGCTGTACTCTTAAACGTATCTCCAAATGGCACCATATTTTAGTTGCAAGCAGGTAACTTGCGCAGATTCACATTAAGTTAGAGTGTATACATATTTGTAACATTTAAGGTGTACTTCAGGATATTTTATCAAGCATAATACGGAAAGACACATTAGTCAATGATTGCTTTACTGTCGATATTCCTACGGTATAGGAATGTCCCCCAGTTTTTTCATACCTGATACCTAATATTACATCGATCTGATGTCAGAACTTACTGAATGTTGACATAATCTGAATGTTGGGTCAAGATAATAACTGTTGAAATACTCGCATAGTGCAAGCTGGTGCCCAGCATCCTAAAGCAGACGATTACTTTGTTAAAGGGCTTGTTAAGTTAAAATGATTGGCTCTACCTACCATTTCTTGCTTGAGGAAGAGCACCTTGCTCTGCAGACGCCGGGACGCGCCGCCGTCGTCCCCCGCGACACACGGCACCGCGATCTTCTCCTCCTTAGCTTCCTTACACCTTCCTTGCCAGATCGATCGCATGAGACCTTCAGGTATTTTGCGACCCACCTTCGTCTCGATGTCCATAAAATCCAGCACGGGCTTATCATCCATATCACCATTAGTTGCGAAGTAATAAAGGCTGATAATGTTCAGCGCTCCCGGTTCACGCCATTCGCTCATAAATAAACGACTTGCGGCAATAGTTAGGTTTCTGATACTTTCTTCGCTCGATGTATGATTATAATTGACATTTCACTTTAGAAATAAATAATTTACAGTACCGACTTCAAATAAAAGTAGGGATAAAAGAGACGGCATCCAGTGTAAAATGTTGTGTTGTTTGTAATAGGCGCGGGGCCACGTGTTGTAGCCGATAATACTGGGGGCGCCGCTTCATCTGCCGAAAGTCACCACCCTCCGACAGGTGGGCGACACAGCCCTGCCCTTTACAGCATATCGGCCCCTTTCTGCAGTAATTTACCGGCGTACTCCAGCTTTCACATTCAGGCATGTACGCAGATTTGTACAGGCCTATTAAAAGAAATAAACTGACATTGTGAAAAGTGTACATAAGAAATTTGCAAACGAGAGGAGGCCATTTGGCCCATCAGGCTCATTTGGGGAGAACTTAACTAATAGCTCAGAGTTGTTAAAATCTTATCTAGCTCTGATTTACAGGAACCCAGGGTTTTAGCTTGCGCTACACTAACAGGGAGACTATTCCATACTCTAACTACACGCTGTGCGAAGAAGTGCTTCCTCAAGTTCATTTTGAAATGTTCTCCCTCTAATTTCCACTTATGGCCACGAGTTCTAGTATTTAAACTAAGATTGAAGTAGCCATTATAAGAACACGTGTCTCTGATGTGCATTCCCTTAGCTGTAGGTTTAAAATAAAAAAGGCAGGATCTATCTATCTATCTATCTATCTATCAAACTCTACTTTTGTGGTCTTTTCTATTTACTAGGCTTATAATCTCCGAGACATTCAACCAATACTAAGGTATAGTCACTCCCTACTGAATTTCACTTTGTAATTGTTAATTATCAATATTGATTCATTCATTCATCCATCCATTCATCCTTTTTTTTTGAATGTTTAAATACTATAGCACTAAATATTACACTGTCGCCCCCTGGTGGACGAGTGGGCAAAGTTTCCATTTTCTAGGGCGGCTAGTTTTCGGCTTTGAAATCATGCCAAGAGGGTAGCATTTAATGTAATGCCAGTAAAATGGGTAGCTATTACAGCACAGCGGCACTCTGTTATCTTCATAATGTCAGCTAACAATAAATGCGTCTTGCGACAGTACTCACCATGTAGTGGCGGTACGGCGGTGTATTATGTTAAAGAATTGAGTGAATCGTCCGTTATTTATGATAGAAACCAAATCGTTTTGTTACCTGCGGTGAATACAACTTTAATATATTAGTCTAAGCGCAAAGTAAGGATTTGCAGCCCTCTTTTAGCAATCGCAGCACACATGGATGGGACATAATTGTGTTAAAATCGTCGTACTTATACAAACTCATTTAGAAAGTAAGGCATGCAAAATAATATGCAAACGTGCACACCGGTCCGGTGAAGATATTGTATTGTGTTCAAAGTTGTCGCAGTAAAGTGTGCTCAAAAACAATACATTTTATTATCTCTTTAAAATATGTATAACCTTTATTTCTACGCTTTGAAAATGATAAGCAGTGAACTGCAACGTATGGAATAATTTTTGATGCTTTGTACGAGTAATATTGCAAGAAAAAAGGTATATAATATACAGCATTTGAGAGAGAGAGACATTAAAGCACAGAGTGATAGAGTGCTTATGCTAATTTTGGGCTTATGAAAATATGTGCGAACAGGAATTGAACAGTAAGTCATTTTAATGGGGACAGCAGTGCACAGAGCTCACTGAAGGTGATTCTGATAACGCGACACAGTCAGGTATGTACTACGTTAAGAACGGGGGAGGGTGGTATCTACAGAACTGGAGGTCTGGCATGAGCAGAATCCACAGAAGTGTGCCCTAAAGCGAATCCAGATGCGTGTCTGACATAATTTCCTCTTCTTTTCTGTGGGAGGTTTCAGAGCAAGTTATCCTACAAAACAACAACAATTAATCAATATATTATTATTGAAAATAATAGATAGATAGATAGATAGATAGATAGATAGATAGATAGATAGATAGATAGAAGTTACTTTCACATTTAGACAGGTTCCCAAAATCAAATGCAAAAGGAGAATATCTCTCACCAGTATGTCTTACACTTACTGGTGAGCGTGTCCATCACCATCATTCACCATGTGTGTGTTGGATTCCCATTTGACGGTTCGGCCTGACTCCAGATTTGACACTGTCTGTCTGTGAAATTACATGCGGTATATCAAAGATATCAGCAGTATTTTCACTACTGTCACCCAGTGCCTTAACTGGCACTAATGCCGTTTCAATGATACATTGTATCACTTATTTAAATCACTATATTGATGAAATCCTTTCACAATTAATTTAACGAACTGCTGGAAGAGAGGCTTACCTGGACATCCTTTTCCTGTATTTAAGACAGTATACAACAATAACAGCTGCTACCAAGAAAAGGAATATGGCCGCTGAAATTGTGCCAATCTTCCATGTCTCGATGCCAAGGGCTGGAATTACAGTAATTATAATTACCATCCTTACCCACGCTAATATAAATGAATAATATTTTAAGTAAATGTGTAGTGTTTGTGAGTGATTTTAAGTGCCTGATCCTATCAAATATACAGTCAAAAGTTTGGACACACCCACCCATAGAAAGATTTATTTGTACTATTCTAAACATTTTTGAATAGTTATAAAGACATAAAAACTTTTAAATAACATATATGGAATTTTGCATCAACCAAAAAAGTATTCAACAAAAAAAAATGTTGGGGGTGGAGGGGTGTAGTTCTATGAGTTGGGACTCAGAACGTTGCTGGTTCAAATCCCATGGTCAGCAGAGTGATGCCACCATTGGGCCCTTGAGCGAGGCCCTAAACCCTAATTGCCCCAGGGACCGACTGACCCTACTGTCTCCTCTACACCAGTTCCATGAGGTGGCCTCCTGAGATGCTTTTCCAGCTGTCCTGAAGGAGGTCCCACATATGCTGAGTCCTCATTGGCCACTTTTCCATCACTCTCTGGTCAAACTCCTCTAAAACCATTTCTGCTGTGTTTAGGTCAGGTGTCCAAGTCATGTGACATGACGCTATCGCTCTCCTTTGTAGGCAGCTTGGTGTGTCTAAACTTTTAATTGGTACTGGTATATTATCTGAAAAAAGTAACTTATTTTCATGGCAGGGTAATTATGAGCATTTGCACTGCACCTGAACCATCTGCAGTGTCCTCTAATAGCTCATGGCTGAGATCGGCATCCTCGTTAAAAAGACTGGGGATTGTGGTTGCAACGTCCTCTAGAGAATCATCCAGGGTCGGCATGGTCTGTGTCTGCTCCAGGTTCAAAAGTTCACCGTCGGGTGTCATCATCTCATTGAAGTTATTGGTGTCCTCCTCAGTGTCTCCACCCATGGCTTTATTCTCTGGGTGAGACTTCCTCCTGATGCTGCCATGTGACCGTGGTGGTACGTAAGTGTCAAGTGGAGCAGGGCTCAGATCTGTGACACAGGGGTGATATTTAGCATTGCAGTGGAAATTGGTTGGAGACCCTCTGAGTTACGGGCTAATATGTGAAATGAAAATAATTCTCTGCACGTGTACTTGTCACCTTGAGAAACACATTTTGGATTAGCATTCAAAACACAACATTAAAGACATGAAAATTAGCTAGCCTCTATTTGTAATTGATTTATTGACCCTGTGTTGGATAAGCAGTTATGGAAAACGGATGAATTGGTTTGTATAAAGTACATAATTTAATGTGATTGTAAATAAATGAGTAGTTCCTATCGGTTTGTTGATATTCTTAAATTACCATTGTTTGTGAATTTACTCTGAAGAGAGTTGTTGTTGTTTTATGGTTTGCACCCGTCCCCAGTTCTCTGGAGAACTTTCTTATGATTATGGCCCATGAAAGAATTGATTCGTTAAATATTTTGGGGGAAGGGATACTTAAAAAAATGCCTATCCTAGTGACACAAGAGCTTAAGAAATGCTGCTTACCTTGTGTCTCAGTTTCACTTTCATTTGAGCCTTTGCTTGTGAAAATGTCTACTGGAACTCCATCTCTGACCTCCAGATCAACCTTCTCTTTGTCTGCAAACTCTACCTCCACATCTAATCCAACCACTTCTTCCCCATAGTTCTCAAAATCCTCCACTCCAACGTCTTCCTCGTATGCCTCTTGCATCCCCATCCTGTCCTCCTCCTCAGAGTCCCCTCCAGCCTTGTTTTTGCCATCTTCTTCATCCCCTGCACCAACCATTTGGTCAATGCTATCGTCAACCTGATCACTGTAGCCTTCTCTGGTGTTCATCTCCTCCACCAGAGCAGCCGCCCTATTGGCCATTCCCTCTGTAGGATCAGCCTCAGTCTCTTCTGTGTCTCGTTCTAGACCCTCCATCTCTACAGGTTCTCCCTTCATGTCCTCCACACTGTGTTCCATACTTTCTGGTTTTTCCATACTTACATCTGACATTTTTGGCTCGGTTGTTGAGATCACAGTTGATGGAAGGTGTATATCTGCTGGAAAAGGTGTCCTAGTGACAATATCTTACAAATATAAACAGTAACTATTAGCTCTGGCTTTTCATCTTCAAATTGAACTTTTGACATAAAGAAGACATGACGAGATGTGTTAAAATCAGGTTCTACAAAAAGCTGAAATTATTGAACATATTTCTAAGAAATTATTACACCTAAAATGCCCCAATAAAAATATCAATTTTGGCTGTTCTTATGAATGATAAGTCTGCTAATGATTTGTTACAAATTAATCAGGATTACGAGCTTGTATTTCACAACCACAGGGTTTTGCTAAATCTAGTTACAAAGATGTGAATAGAATATTACCTAAAATATTCTGCAATGCATCTCGTTTATATGAATAGTTATTCTGGTGCATCTGTAGCTTTCCAATAAATATTGCCAAGAAAATAAATCTTATAACAATGTGGAATTTAATAAAAGGAGGAGCTGTCATACCTTGAGACTTGCAGACGTATAAAAGCAGAATGAAAATAATTCCTTGTAGAAGAGATGTTCCCATTATGGTTGTACAATGGCTTTTCACTTGGCCTGTTTCTCAGAGTAGGTAGAGGCCACAGATCACTCAACACACAATGATACCAGAGATGTATCAGCAACAATGTTTAGAATCAGGCCCTGAAGCCATGCTGAAGATCAGCCTTGGCTGTTCTGGCTGCACACCAGAATGGAAAAGTCACAGATCACTGTGAAATACTCAGGAGAATCATATGACCGGTATGTTAAAAATAAAGCGGCATGTCACACTCACAGTGCCAAAAACTGCAGGTGAGATGTGACAGAGTCAGTCCTAAATCAGTCCAACTTCCATATATTCTCTTTGGCTGATTTTGTAAATATGGATGTTCCCAAACGTCATCGTTATTGTCCTCTACATAACTTTCCCTTTTCCGGTTCAGTATAAAATTTTGTCTCAATGTCTTGGAGTGAATTTCTTTCATTTTCGTAAATGGTTTGAAACATCCTTATTCCTGATGATTGATGTTAGCATAAGTGAGATTGATGGTCATTTTAAGGTGTTATATCTTGAGACAGAAGTGTGATGTGTAAGTTTTGTGCTTAGCATTAACAGTATGTGTCAATGACTTTATATACGGATCCACATGAAATATACATTGTCTGGGAGAGTTCAATAATAAGCCCCAATGTAGTTTATCTAATCTTCCTTACCTTCCGTGGAACCAGGCTGAGAGAGGTCTGAATGATCCTTGTCGTTCATATCTAAAATATCCTCACAAAGGGCCCACCACCTGCAGACTGAATAATGGTTCATTACCACCACTCTTCTGCTCATTAGGGAACACCAATTTTAAGCCTACTTTATAATTCACCTACATTTCCATTCCCACGGTTTTTCTGCAAAGTCTTTCTTGATAAAAGATCATACTTCCTTTGATTCCAAACACATTTTAATTGATGGTAATGAATAAAGAAGTACTATTCAGTGTTCCGTCGACGGTAAACAGATAACATTTATGACTGTCTTATGCTCCGAAATAGAATATATGATTACCAACAGCTTCATTATCTTGGTCATAAGGGAGCCGTGTAACATTTTATTGCAGATTTTAATAAAGGAAAAATGCCGACTCATGCTTGGGTTTTGGTTCCGCGAACAAAGCGACTCCATGCTCTTCTGCCGCGCATAATAAACACTGTTAACGACGCTCTCTCCCGCGCCACAGCTCTGGCTGGGGGTCTGAGATGTAATTATATTCAGCATAACCAGGGGTTAGATGCAACTCAGGTCACAAAATCAGGCTCCCAGCCCCTTGCATATGCCATTCGAGCAGCTCATATAACGAGAATTACAATTCACAGTATCAGACATTGAAAAGCAAATCATCATGTATTATATTAGCAAGAAACTTTATGTCCTCACTTAATGTCATCTGCTCATCAGTAATATTGATGATGATGATGATGATCAGCTCACAACCCTGACCAGAATAAGTGGCTAATACGGGGGGGGGGGGGACTTCTTGGTCTTCTGTGTACACCCCAAGGTCCCTCAGTAATCTCTGCACATCATGCCATCATTACCGTTGAATCACATTTGACCTCCAGAGCCGCCAAAATCCTTTGGAATCTCTCGAATTTTGATTCGGCGCTCAGCTCAAACTAGATTAGCAGTCGAGTGATTGGAGAAGCACAAATTTATAGTGTAATTTATTGTTTGTATTGTGTCATTTATTGTCTGTGTACTCGGGAGGCTCAAGCTGCCTGAAGCAAATTCCTTGTGTGCCCCAGCATACTTGGCTGATAAAGCTGATTCTGATTTGAAACATGGTGATTTGTGCTGTGTCAGTCACTGTCGGACTAAACCAATGAAGTACCCAATGTATGCAGCGGGAAACGAGTTAAAAAATAGCGCCACTTGTGCATTTTATATCTAATTTCTCTCGTTAATGTCACTCGAACTAGCTGTGAGCGTATTCATAGACATACGTAGATTTTCAAGCCCACAAAGAGCAGAAACGACTCCCCCTGCTGGTGGGAGAGACATGGTTCATTTAGCTGTTGGTTGTACCCGCTAAGGAAAGACTTACGTTAACATCATAATCCGGTTTCTTCATTTGGTGTTTCGTTAATTGTGTTTGAATTAAGGAGATCTGTTAACGGTGAGGCTTTCTGGCTTTACTACACCCATATTTTGCTGGGGGAAAATTTTTGCCGATCATTAAAAACCCCGAATGCTGAAAAGAACAACAAAAATGTATTTATTTGTTTTGATTTATTTATGTGTGAGGATTTTATTAAAAGTGACATCTGTTTACACATCAAAATATGTTGAAGTCATTCTAATTCAAATTTATTATAAATTCTTAATTAAAATGTTTAGCACACTTAATTCAATGTTCTGTGCAATTAATTTCAATGTAATGTACCAGAATGAGCTGCTAAGTTTTATTTTCATTGGCAGTTTATCTCTTATTGAGTTTGTATTGGACAAAATTGACCAGCAGATGTCTCTGTTAGCTCAAATTGTGAGCTAACGCTTTTGCATGAAATGTTACTAATTTTAAGAGGTCATTTCAAGTACCTGAGGTTTGACATCCAGTCAATTCTAATTTGATTCAAGCCGGAATACTGAATGAGTGGGGGGGGTTTATAAGCTTCCCGGAATTTCAGAACCGTCCGTCTCAAATTCAAATACTTTCTTTTATGAGCACTGCACAATAGATGGCAATTCTGAGTCGTCATTATTTTGATTGAAGATTTTGTTAGCTTTGTTTCAATCCGACACAGTCGCTAATGAGTTGCTGAGATGACGTTAATTAATGCTAATAAACAGCGGATACCGCTGCTCCAAGGTTGCTTGTTCATGGGGTTTTATTTTATTTATTTTTGTCAGGCTTCCTCATACTGTATAAATTCCCAACCCCCGTTTCACGTTGCATCAGCGGCTGCTACAGTATTTGCACGAACGATGATGACGGCTTGTTGTCACTTGGGAATCATCCTAAGCGTCATTACTCTCCTGGAAAAGCTCACGGCGTGAGACTCACACTCATCATCCCTGAGTGGAGCTCCCTTCACATGCTGACATCCTGTGGAAATGAGGGGTGGAATTAAAATGTACCGGGGGTACGGTAGATCAGCTGGGGCGTAAATAAGGACTGACCAATCGGCGTGAGCCTGATCATTGCGGCCAGCTGTGGTAATCAGCTGGTATATTACCCTAGCGTAACCACACCTAGGAAAATTACCATGATGGGTTAGAGTAAAGTGTAACGGGCAAACCTGCTGTTAAATACTGTTTCGGTGGTAAGATTACACACAAAGGCTTGACCTGTCTTTTGGTTTGCCTGACAGTAGTCAAAATGTTTCAGTGGCAGACTGTAACCTAACCCTCACCTCTCATTTTAACTGTTATAAAGTGCTGTTTTCATGCTATGATACAGGCCTAAGCAGGAAAATCAGGTCATGGAGTTCATCTACACTCTCAGAAAAAATGGCAAAATGTGTACCTTCGCTTGTCACTTTGCTTGTAATTGTACCTTTTAAGGTACAGAAATGGACTCTGAGTAACATCCCAAAGGCACAAACAGCATTAATGTACCATCAATGGTACTGAAATGTTCCTCAGAGTCCATTTCTGTACCTTAAAAGGTACAATTACCTACAGCTATGGGTACAATTGGCAGACCCTTGAGGGTACAGCCCCAGGGACAAGCAAAGGTACAATTTTTTTACCCTTTTTTTCTGAGAGTGTACCATAACGCTGAGTGTTTTATGCTGTATCTACTTCAGTACGTCTTTAATACGGCGCTGGACAAAACATATGTCTGAGTGTTCAATATTGTTACCATTAGCTGAGGAAATACACTCGTCCTTAACAGTAACGTCTCTGTGTTTATTGGGGGAAATATATCAGGGTGTCACTTAGTGAGATCCCAACTATTAAAAAAGGTTGTCATAGTGAACATTATGGGTACAGTTTAAACTGTAACTCAGCCCAGTGCCTTGTGCTGCCCGGGATTGGCTCCAGCAACCCCCCGGTGACCCTGACCAGGATGAGAGGTTCACAGATGGATGTGTGTTTAATGCTCAAAATGAAAACTGTCACCTCAGAACAGTCACCCCCACCACCTATCTGTCAATTTTCCCGCAGGGCTGCTGTAATGTATGGGTTTACCCGGGCCGAAACCCAGGGGCCTCTGCTGTGTTTTAAGCATTAAACTTTTAGGTAACGCTTCACATTAACTGCACCTTCATAATGCCTTTATGATGCATTTATAGAACAAACAGTGCACCTTCATAATGCATTCATAGAGCATTCATAAGGAACATGTAAGTATACCATAGCATCCTAACACATATTAACAGCTTTATTATACATTAATAACTGGATTGAGCTCTGGACCGTGAAGAATGCCATGTTTTGGAGCTCGTAGAAATCTGTCAGCCATTAATTAGAGTTAAATATCTGGCACAGGGTCAGTGACAGTCTCACTATGAATCGGAATCCCAGGTGTAGCTTGGTTATGACACTATTATTTCAAAGCTTTGGACTTTCAGGCAACAGAAAACATCACTATTACAATCCCTGTTACTGAAATGATGTTTTATTTGCCATTTGCACAAGTACAGGTATTGAAATATTTCTTTTCAAATATGCCATTTTGCTCTCCTTTCAGACAGACACATACACACACACACTCACACATCTGTATTCATACCTTTGTGGGGACCGTCAATTAATTTCGACAGGAAAAACCCTAATCCCAACAATGACGACATTAACCCCCACCCAGCCCTATCCTTAACCATAAGTAACCAAACAAAATACAAGACTTTTTATTTTTTTGTTTGCAGTCACAGTCACATTTGGTCCCCACAATGTAACACATACATGTATATTATATTGATGAATTGGCCTACCGATTGTATTATATTTGATTATAATCACTGTATCGCACTATATTTTGATATTTTTTGCCTAATCGTAAAACTGCTAAAAATGTCTGGCGGCCAAAAACAGTGAAAAGTTATGAGATCGGTATTTTATTACATTTCGCCTTTTTAAACACAAGAGATTGTCAAAGTGCTTGGGAAGGGCTGTCACTTCTCAAGTAACATCCTGGTTTTCATATCTCACGCGATATTTGCACCCATGCGTGTTCATGTGTGTTGTATGTTTATCGTGTGGATGCGAGTCTATAAAAGGACCCTGCGTCTCACCCTCCCGGTCCAAACACATGATTTCAGGCCAGGTTATTACTCCCGTATGTGTGAGTCCAGGGTTTACAATGTCCCCTGGCGTAGGGTCTAAATAACTGTTACCCTTATTAGTATATAAATCTGTTATTGCTCAGATTTATGAAGAACGCGATAATGGGGGTATTTCAGTTCTACGCACAAGGAACCTTGTCAGAAATCTTATACAAAACAGTAACTGTGTAGAAGGAGTTTAACGAGTTTAATATATGCGGTAAAGAGACAGTATGTTGAAAACAACAGTTTCCTCCTGGGAAATCATTAAATGACTCTGGTTATTTAATATTTGATCCATGGTATTATTAGAACAGAATGGATGTTGCATTCAGGAGCCAAACATCAATACAATTCTAAAACAGCAGAGAAATGAGGCGCTCATTTTTATAAATAAAAAAAAACATGGTTTGGAAACAATACGTTAAAAAATGGGATCAAAACGTGATGAGGTAATTCACGTTATTTAACACTAGAGGGCGCTACGCAGTATATTTTTTTGTTTCTGTAAATGTGGGTTGTAATGATAGGCCTCCTTATCTTAAATTATACTACTTTGCCATCGCATTGTCTACGAGGCCTGCTGTTCAGAATATAAACAAATAACTTACATATGTTATTACATGCTGCTAGGAAAATAAAATAGACCCCAAAGTTTTTGCAGAGTATAATGATGAAGGACAGAAGATTAACACGGAAATACAGGCTTGGTTCATCATTAGGTGCAATTACTGAGTTTAAAAGAGCACTGAAGATGGCCAGTACACAGCTAGCGGGAAAACCGGATGTGTTATGAGAATCCGGGCAGAATAGCCTGATACTGACACCGTAAATAATTCTATCACACGGAGCCATTGAGTCCATGAAAGATGCGCAGAGGCTTAGGAGAAACATCAGGTTGATGAGCTAGCCATGTCACGCACCTGTGATAAAGATGGTCAATGTCATTAATAGCTACAAGAAATGGCTGTGATGTAAGAGAAAGACATGGCGTGATATAGCGGTAAGGCGGACTGTGGTATATGAGATGTGCGTCTTTATGTTTCAGTCAGTTTCGTTATAAATAACCGTGCCACTTTTCGCCAGCTGTCTGGGTCTTACAGGGGTCTTACTGGGTTTTTCTGTCATTCGGTGACTTGCACATTTCTACCGATTTGGTACACACTGTGGCTTTATGGTCTCCTCTCATACTGCACCTCTGGGGAGGTGAATAAATCTGCTTCTTGTATTTGTGGTGTGTGCTCTCTAAGCCCTCTGAAGGTCGTGTGGTCCTAGAACTTTCTAGAACATTGTTACTTACTGAAACATTCGTTTTCAGTGTTGCCAACTCTCACGCATCTGGTGTGACACTTTCGCATTTTCAGACTTACGCTCACGCAAGAAATCTTGTGACAAAACTGTATTATTCCATTATAAACCTAAAATGAGCCACATCAAAGGAGTTGGGGCAGTTTGCAAACCCTACAGACTACATGTAAATATACATGTAAATGTGTGTGCAGACTTGTCCCGAATTGAAAATCTCACTCCAGTCAGCTGACCAAAGTTGGCAGCCCTGTAGATTAAAAAACATATAGAGAAACACACACAAAAAAATAACAAAAAATAAAAACTAGCCTATTCACTTTTTTCCTCATTGAGACAAAGAGCACAGCCAGTTTGTTATCACCAGATATGTGATATTTTAGGAGTTTTAAAACTAATTTATATTTTGACTCTCAGATTCAGTCTGGCTCCTTTACAGAGTCTGACATTTCTCCTCTCTGATAGATAATCCCTGACAAAAGATCAAACAGGTTCTTCACATTTTCTCTCCTGCCTGAAGATTATGCACTTTCGCTTCTGGGATTTCAGTTCACCCAACGCGGCATCCACCGCCTCCAGAATATACTTTTCTACTGCTTCTGCAGCTCTATATATGGACTGTTTAGACTGTCACTGGAATGTGTGTGTTTTTCTACCTATCTGATTTAGAAATCAGAAAGTAACTCCCAAGAGAAAGATTCTGTTGACATATGTAATAATATGTAAATCATGCTGTAAAGACATGATTTGCAGGCCTTATTCCTTGGATGAGGAGGGAGACTAGGGGCGTGAGACTAAGGAAGGTCAACGCAGAATTACACAAGAGGAGGTCAACACGATCTATTGAGCTTCATTGAATTTATTTACTGTAATGGGCAAGTTAAATAAAGCTAAGGTTATACAGATATGGTACTAGTAGTTAACGGGAGTTTTACTTACACAAAAATGTTCTGAGGGCAGAATTAAAAATGGTTGGTTCAGAAAGATAACCAATGAGGGATTGTAGAGGAGGGGGGTCCAAACAACTACAGGAGGCGGGATCAACCAAACAGATGTCTTGGTTTCACCTCTAGTCACTCAGACCCACCTCGTCTATAATCTGATTGGTTTTCTCTCTGAACCAATCATTTTTTTGTTCTGCCCTCAGAACATTTTTGTGTGAGTAATAGCAGAATTTTAATTGAGTCATTGTTACAGCTGGTTTGTGGTGCTGTGTGTAAGTGGATCTAAAATAGAGTTCATTGGTTTCTGTTTTACATTAGCTATACTGCATTATCGGCCAGTCTGAGGAGGTTAATCGTTTAGCTTATGGCTTAAGGGTACAGCGACTGAACAAATGTGCTAAGATGAAAACAAACATCACTTGAAAGTGACTGCTTAACACCCCTGAGGGTGTCCCACAGTTGTACCCTTGAACTGTCCTACTATTCATGGGTAAAACCATTTTAATTTTTTATCTGGGCTGTCTTGATATGGCAGGCAGAATATGTAGAAGATAAATACACGAGATGCACATGGAACTTAAAAATGAAACAAAAAAATAAGAACAGCTAAATTCAGCGATTGCCTTGCTTGCAGAAGTTCGCGAAATTCATCATAATAGTTTATTATTTGTTTGCGGTACTTTGTCAATACATTTAACATTTTATATTGAGCTGTGGCTTAGCGGTTGCTACTCTGGCCTTGTGAGTTTGGAGTTTGTCCTTATGTTAGTACAGCTTCCCTCCAAAGAGGCCAGTTTAATCCTGCAGTCCAAAGACGTGCAGTTAGCTGAATTGATGTCTTTAGTCCTTAGTGTGTGAGAGCATGTGGTCAGACTGGGGCGTCCTGTCCAGGGCGCTCATCCACTGCGTGCCCGATGCTTGGCGGGATAGTACTCGGTGCAGTGAATGTGAATTCTGCGTTGATGAATGTGCACATGCACAGAAGCCCTGTAGTACCAAATTTAATGAGGCCGCCTGGGTCCCTACAATTACTCATGTCTTTATGTCATGTCTAGCTACATCCTTAGTCAGCTGTACCTGGGCAATATTGTTCCAGTGGGGGGGGGGGTTGCCTTGCGTTGTATTTCCCCCAGCATGTCGATGACCTGGATTCTATCTAGTGGGCTAAATTAGCCACATTTTCAGCTAGGTACTGAGGTTCGATTCAGTTCAGTTAATTTTTATACAGTGTCTTTGGCCACAGAGTTGCCTAAAAGTGCCTTACATTTACGTGGTATAATACATGTGTTGTGCTCGCAGTGAAGGCCTCACAGATATTATGCATAGAGTAGAATATTTTACAAAAGCTGACCAATCAAATGACAGATTTCACCTGTAGACAGAAATAAATTTTGGGGTGGGAGGTGGGGCAGGGAGGTCAATAGATGTCATCAATCAGGGGACAAAAGTTGAGGGGGTTCAAATTTTGATAATTGGCTGCATGTCTGATTGGTAGCAAACAAAATTCACAGAGGGTTCAAACAAGTACTTTGACTATGTGGTTACGTGCCCGTACCCCATCTTAGATGTACAGCAAAAACTGTTAATCAGCAGAGACATCCGGATCCCTTGAAGGTACCGAGTAAACATACCATGTAGAACCACAATATTCTTCATCAGGATGAGTGCATTTCGCCAGGTGTGTTACATTTTGTTCACAGCATCCAGTTGGTGTGGCCGAAATGATTTTTAGCTAACTATATATCGAGCTGCAGGCGATCCTTACAGATTGGCTCTCTCTGAGAGCGAAGATGTCCAGATAGGTGTTTCATAAGCGTTGAAATGAGACAATATCCTTCTTCTTCTTCCCAATAAAACAATATCAATATCGAGTGTTACTTTGTTCTTTCTACTGCAGGCAGCTTGGACTTTATGAGCTTGTAAAGGTCACAATAGAATAATATTTAAACGAGTACTATTCATCGTGCATTTTATTACAGAAAAGGAATCCTTCGATGTTTAAGTGGTCTGATAAAATACAAGGTAAAATTTAGAACTGACATTGACAATAAATATTAATGGTGTATGTTGACGCACCTTTATTTAATGGCAAGCCATGACCATTATCTATCCATCTTCTGCATACTGATTCTAATCAGGGCCAGAGAGCTGACTATATTATAAGCAGTTAAAAGGGAATTATTGATTCTGGTTCATTTTGTGTTTAATCATAACAGTATTCTGTCTCTGCAGTGTAACCACCTTTTACAGAATGGTATTATAGCTTCTCTGATTCTAGTTAATGTCTTGCAGATATTACAGAATATAAGGCTGCAGACATTACATTGAAGTAAAAAAAATTCTCCTCTTGATTGGCAGGGCGATTCGATGGTGCCTAGCCACCGTAGGCTGTGTGAGACACAGTCATACCATCTTCTGTGCGCAATGTGTCCATAATTATGTAGTAAAGTGTTGCGGTTTGAGGTTGGAGTTGGACCAAATCTACAACAGTATTGGAATAATGATCGAAGGTTTCATCATATGGTTGGGCTTGTAGAATGTTGAAATATTTACAAAAAAATGGAAAGACAAAGAATCTGATTGCAAATCTATATGAGATCAAAACAATAACGGCCCACTTTTCCAATTCATCATTTATTGGGTCAATGGACTATTAGGGTTTTTCCCTAAAATGAATTTCATGATCAATAAATTATTGAGAAGGTGCATAAATGTCAAATCAATTTAGTTTTTGTCTGTTTCTTTCCTTTTTTTAATTTCACTAGTGGGTGTCCGCCGGCATCTCCTGTAGTCAAGTTAAATAAATAAACTATCTTGGGGTAAATTTATATAAAGGTGCTGAAAAATGACTCATCCATTCATAAACAACCTGTGACAGAGAATCGGGCTCACCCTTCCGGGCACGAGGCTTCGGGAGCTGGGAGCCGAGACGCGAGGGATAAATCTGGATTCGTGTCATGGGCATAGTCGATGGCCGCCGTGTACCAAGCCATGCAGGTAAGGAGCAGAAGGAGTGGAAAACGAGCGAACAGCAGGATTCGGCAGTATCATTTTTAGGCGAAACGGTATATGTAGTGCCATCTACAGGGATGTAAGAGGGGTATAGATGCCCTGGCAGATTCAGGGGCCCCAACACTTGACAGGGGCCCTTGAGTATATAAAATTATGCGTTAAATTGGACGGGGACGAGGAGGCAAGGCGATATTTTGACAGGGGGCTCAAAAGTTCTATGTACATGCCTGGATGACCCCATAATTATAGACCACACACAGTAAAGACAGTGCCGAAATTCTTCTAGAACCATTGAGTAGGGAAACAAGTTGTTTTTCCTTAACCTAACGACAGAGGGAGCCCTGGTATTTAGCTCTCAGATTTCGAGATCACATGACCACTGTTCTTTTTCTAAGTCATTATGTCATCCAACATGCACATTTTTTTTCTCTCTTGCTTTGCTGCCTTTTTCTTTCTCTGTCTCTTCTGTCTCACATGTGGAAAGCTCTTAGAATCCAATGCAAACAGATTATAAATAAGAAAAAGCCATGTGTTACTAAGTATATCACAGAGGCCAGGACACTGGCAACAATCAAAGTCAGGAAGTTTTAAAAAAGAGTTTCCTTTTACTTTTCCTGTATCTGAGACACTTCCAGAGGGAAACACATTTGCTCTTTTTTTTTCAAAGTTAAACCATGGAAGAAAGTGCAATGATTGTACGGATGTTTTCTTCAATATTCTCATCTGGAGTAGTCGTGGTCTCCCGCGTGAGCGCGACGGGACAGAGACCTGACTGAGACCTGTCCCTTGAGTTGTTTTTCTGTCCGCCCCGCAATGACACAGTGACTGCCATTTGAGCCGCACCACTCCTTAATCATTAGCCTGAGGGCCGCTGGCAGTCGCCTGTCCACGGCGCATCAATACACGCACGTTCGCCCCGCAAATTGCACTGGCAGCAGATGGGTGCCGGTAATCATCAATCATTACTTCCTCCCTCTGGTCGAATCAATTTCGGCCTGGAGTGGACAGAAATATACCTGTGCTCAGCGATATTGCCCACCAAGCTACACCTGGGCCCGGGTACGTAGCCCGGCATTAGTCAAAGCAGCAGCGGCTCCTGGTATTCGCCGGCAATTGTGATGAGACTGCGATTCCCGGGCCAAATGGGACTCAAGGAAAAAAAAAAAAATGAGCGAAGGGGGGTGGTTAGGCAAAAGGCTTCTCAGCTGTGGATTACAAAATCGATACTTTTAATTGCGTGGGTGAAGAAATCACCTGTGATTCCAGGTCTTAATTAAATCTTACTAAAAGATATATGACGATAAGCGTTTGAGCCCTTGGGAGCTTCATTACCGACTGAAGAAGCAGATGAAGTATGTTTGTGCTTAATGTGTGGAGCGGTAATATTTTAGCTGTAGGAGGTGGCGAAGGCAGGCGTAATATCTAGCATGCCGTCTCATCTCGCTTCATGGTGACTGGAATTACTATCTAGATAAATGACCGTTACTAAATATCAGCCTCTGTAATTTGGGAGTCCAGTGATTTTGTGACATAGGGCAAAACCAAGAGGTGTCAAGGGATGCCCCAGCTGAATGGCCCCCCAGGAGTCAGCTGATGGGGGGTTTTCGAGAAACCGGACATCAGCACCAGTGTCACGCCGAAGCCAATTGGAGTCCGGCGAGGAAGACAAATCTCAAGTCATACTGTATGATGCTCTTAAGATCTGTCCGCCGGAGTGGATTAACCGTGACAAATGAGGTCAAACAGAAGGGCCCCCGCACTGGGCTTTCCCTCGCGTACTTTGAGGTCAAAGCTAGCCTCGCGAATTCCTGAAAGGTTCCGGAATCTTTCAACTTCGACTGTAGTACGACTCACGGACGTATTTGGTCTCCCGACAGCCGCGTGAGACTGATTACCATGCCTTTGAATTAGTCAGGAGGCATCAGAGAACGAAAAAACAACATAAACGGTGCTGATTAGAAAATTGCTGGAAGGACTTGCAGACTGGAGCAGAAATGCTGAATATCTATAGTAAAGTCATAGGTAGAAAATACTCCAACAGGAAGAAATAAACTCTTAATGTGTTCAGTCTATTATGAGTCATAGATCAGCCCTGATATTTCTGTAAAAGAGCTGGAGACATCGTCATGGCAACTGCCTGTAAATGCAAAGAAGATATGCACTTTTAGAATTCAGTTAAATTTGGAAAAAGCAGCAAGGTATCACTAGGAAAAATGCATTGTTAAATGAGTCATCGGTCATTACAAGTTCATTTTTTAATTGATATATCATGTTAGTATTGCATTTCTGTGTAAGCAGTGGAAGGTATGGACGTCTCAGGGCGAAGTCATGTGATGTGTACTCTTAATCTTGACCTGTTCGTTGTTCTCCATCCCTGTCTTTGCACAGAGTTCCCTTTTCTCTCTCCCCCAGACCCCGGGAAGACGTTTTGTGCTCAGGGTGCTGGAAGTCGGAACAACTAATACCCTTTACTGAAGTTCTTTTGTATCATCGGTGGCGCTCAATAGCTACCAACGGTAGTATTTTTGGAGAGAAAATGATGAAGTCACCACTGAGCCATGGTATAATATTTAACGTAACGCCATGTTTGTTTTTGGTGAAAACTGCCGGTATGGGCATGCTGCCCTGTAGTACTCTCACACTGCATTACTCCTAACAACCAGAGGAGGTGCTAAAGCTAAAGGCTGAAGCCTTACTTCTGAATAAACTTGGTGCCCTTATGCACCATGTGTGTTTTCCCCATGGAGACATGAAACAGCAATAGTTAATATCCCCCCCCCGCACACTCCCACCCCCAAATAAAGTTCCTATTCCTACCTCCCATCCCGTGACGTCTGATCCTGGTATATCACCCACAGAGAGGACCTAACTTTCTATTGAACACTGGGAAGGAGGGGGGTGGGTTGTTGAGTTTTCTATCCATTCACTGTGACAATATGATTATTTGAGGGGGTTGTTTTGGCCGGTTCTGTTTATTGGGGGGGGTTATATCCCCTCCCCATAATTTACACCCACGGACCAAACAGTGTTACCAAGATGCACAGGCCACAAAACAGGGAAGGAACACCTTCTATCAGATGCCAGTCAAACCAAAGGATGAATTACTAATGTTTGTGATGATTTTATCTTTCTAGTAGAATTTCTAGAACATTGAGTGCCCATTTTCAGCTAATCAATGAAATATTATTTAGCCCAGCACATTAACACAAGAAAGCTTGTCACAAAGTGCTTTACAGCAATTTAAAGTAATTTACCAAAGAGAATTCTTCTAAAATGTCATTACTGGGGAACTTAAATATTATTCTAGGACCATTTTAAAGAAGGTAATGAGGTAGTACCTGGAAGATGTGAGTGTCTGGAGAATATACAACTAATAAAAGAGATCTTGTTTTCAATAGTGTATAAAAACGTATATTATAAAACCCTCACATTCAGATGCGGAACAGAAATTTTACCTACAGAAAACTTATTTCCAATGGCGTGAAAGGGGATTTTTAGACTGTTATTTTCTAAGACCATTACAGTCCTGTGAGAGGTATTCACATCTACATCCATCAGCACTCATCAGGACCGGCAAAGCCCTTACTGCCTGCATTAAAAACTAAAAAAAAAACTGCTCTTTTCAATTTCCATTAAAAAGGCTGCAAAATTAGAACCCTGAGTTTATAAAACAATTGGTTTCCAGTCCTTTAACTGAAGGATTTATTTTATTTTATTTTATTTTAATTTTTAAAGTTCTGTTTAGATTTATTTACATAATGGCATCATCACAAACAAAAAAAACCTGATTCAAAGTCTTGGTTTTGCTTCATTTGATTTCAAAACAAATCCCTTCGGTTCGTTATTTATTCGTTTGTTTGTTTATCTGAAACTCCTTATTTAACATTCCAAATTCCCCTGTCATTCTGAAGAGATTCTTTCAAATTACTGTGCCAAAATGGGAACATTACCCTTCTAACTTCCAAATCCCAGGTACCACTGTTCCGTTCATTTTCAAACGTGGCTCTCTTGTATAGACGTTGGAAATGACTTCATCTTTTACCCAGGGCTGAACTTTCATTCATTTCCCCTAGGAAAGGTACGATCAACCAGGTCCCGCTTGGTTTTAATTGAAGTTTCACATTTCCCCGGACATGCAAATATCCTCTTCGTCCTGCAAACATATTTGAGACAGAAATAGAGTGTACAAATTAATTCTGGTCAGACTAATTGCATTTCCTTCTGGTCATAGGGAGTGCAGAACAATTTAAACAGCAATCGTCCGGCTACCTCTAAATCTATTCTATTTTATACTTCAGGCCGTCCTAAATCACCAATGTACAGATAGAGCACACAGAGTTTACTGATTGAGTTATTTGTTCAAAGGGAACTCTGGAATGTGGGATCGAAAGGTTACTTCAATGTTTGTTCAATATGATCTTCTGCAATTACAATTCCAGATCTCATCCATTATTTTTCTACATTTTATTTGTTTAGCAAAATCTATGTTTTGCAATCAATTTCTTTTTCCTTGCTAGTGGGTTTAAGGGCCATACTGTCTACCATCAACCCCCAAGCAGTCCCCTTTGTCCGATTTTCTGTCCTAGAGGCAGAGGGACAGTGTTTGGGGAACATAGGTCCTTCTACTGACCGGTGCTGGTACAGTTTCTGTGTCCAAGCACGTGAAAGTACAAGATGAATAATGTGCATTTAAGAAGAACAAAATGTTTTGTTATATAATTAGTTTACCCACTACCTGTCTTGAATGCCCAGACTTTATAGCTAAGGATCATGAGACAGAAAACGTAACTGAGATGCTTCTGCAATTCACATGGCTACCGCGGAACGGACGCCCACGCAAACACACAAATACAGTCCCCCTGGATTTTAGAATTTCTGTCATGCCTTATACATCAGCTACCGGAAGTACATTACAAACAATCCCTTACGATGCCATCAGGAGCCCACAAGGTGCAGCACAGCAATGAGGCGGCACGCATTTCCACTCAGAGACGAGCGGATTCTATTTTACACGGCGTACATCTTCAAGGTCAGCTTCAAATCAGCCTGGGACTTATGCAGTGCTGGTGTTTTCCTTCTCTAAATGAAAATGAACTAAACATATTTATCAAAGGACATATATGTCATAAAGACATATGAAAGCAATAATAAAATGGTTATTAATCTTGTTATTATTATTAATAATAATAATAATGACAACAATAATAAAAGTAATAATAATCATAATAATTGTAATAATAATAATGTGGGAGAGAACAGTGGTGCAGTGGTCAGCAGTGTCGCTTCACACCTCTGAGACCAGGGTTCAAGTCTTTGCCAGGGTTCTATGTGTGTGGGGTTTGCATGTTCTCCCCGTGTCATTGTGGGGTTTGCATGTTCTCCCCGTGTCATTGTGGGGTTTGCATGTTCTCCCCCTGTCATTGTGGGGTTTGCATGTTCTCCCCGTGTCATTGTGGGGTTTGCATGTTCTCCCCCTGTCATTGTGGGGTTTG
>JAODKC010000053.1:3271663-3282442 GCA_026777985.1 Mormyrops attenuatus | reverse complement strand
CATGTTCTCCCCGTATCATTGTGGGGTTTGCATGTTCTCCCCCTGTCATTGTGGGGTTTCTTCCAGGAACTCTGGTTTCCCCTCGCAGTCCAAAAACATGCTGAGGCAAGTTGGAGTTGCAGAAATGACCTGTAGGTGTGAATGGTGTGTGAGTCTGCCCTGCGATGGGTAGGCGCCCCATCCTGTGTTGTTCCCTGCCTTGTGCCCATAGCGCCCTGCGATGGGTTGGCGCCCCATCCTGGGTTGGTCCCTGCCTTGCACCCGTAGGCTCCAGACCTCCCCACAACCCTGAATAGGCCGAGCCGTTACAGAAAATGGATAGATAGTAAGGTCCTTTTTTGGAGAATCCTTCTTTAGACTATGCTGTTCCTTTAATATTTCACACACTTCTTCTTACTCTTAGGTCTGTGTTTAATGACTGACACACGGTTATCTATGATCTGCCTGTGGAAACAGAAGACTTGATAATTACAACAGTTTCTTTTTTATCAGTGACCTTGATAACAATAAAGCGAAGCTGGAAATTTAGGCCATTTTGTGGTTTTTCTGGTTATTTTTACATATATAGGATTAATATTTCTACCTTGGACTCAGGACAAATGTATTCATGCTGTAGGGCAAATTTTTATGAAAAACAGTGGTTGTCTTGTTTTGTATTTTTGTGTTACAATAAACTGGTTTTAATGTATTTTTAGGAGGAAAGACCTCCAGTAATGTGCTTGCATTTATCTTTTGGGGAAAAAAAAAACACAAAGAAACTGGAATTATTAAACTTATGATCTTTGCAATGCAATAACCGCGGCGTATCTCAACGTACTTTAGCTCTCCAAGCGCTATCCAGTGGTTCTTTTATGCTTAAATATAATCTGTCAATTGTCAGGTAGCATAGAGGCTTTTCATCGAGCAAATCAAAGGAAGGCTAGCCTCCTGTTTTTACTATATATAAAACACTTGCATCTGACAAAACTCCCTCCAAGGTGATATTTCAAAAGATGAAAGACGTGTTGTGTGCGTTTCATTTGAGTGATGGAACGTAGCACGCAAACAACAATCAGGGTTGTTGTCCTCCCTTGGCAGGTGTTGCTGGTGCTCTCTTTAAATATTGCACGTTAGAAGATTAATTGCTAACAGAATTTGCCATTAATTTTCACCCGGGTTTCTTCAGATAATTACAAGCGCATTCATATGCGCACAAGCAAGACCACACACAGAGCTGAAACTGTCTGCGAGTCTCAGGACCATCCAAAGGAATGGAAGAACAGAATTTACTGTAACCGATCAGTACAGAAATTTAAACATTACACGGACGCTCTTCAGGTTACGATGGTTTGTGTTACGATATTTCGGCTTTACGATGTGTATTCCAGTTCCATTCTGTTTTTCACTTCCAGAACATTAATCAATAAATTACACGATATATTCAACACTTTATTATAAAACAGGCTTTGTGTTAATGATTTTACCCAATTGTAAGTGTTCCTACCATGTTTAAGGTGGCTAGGCTATGATATTCGTTAGATTAGGTGTACTGTATTAAAATGCTTTTCCGCCTTACGATATTTTCTCCTTATAGGTTTATCGGATCGTAACCCCATCGTAACCCAGGGAGCGTCTGTATTAGAATATCACCTACATTGAAACAGAACAAAGACTTCATAAACTGAAATATGACGTCAAAAAACAACTGCAGCGGCTTTCAAAAGTACGCAGCTGTGATGGATTACTGGTGAATTGCGACAGACAATTGCTTAGACCCACGTGGTGCGTTAAAGTCGACATTTAGCTCGAATACATGACATAGGATGATCGAAGACGCATGTTGCAGTTTTTTGCTTATTGGAGCATTGGTCATATTTTAAAGATTTTGTCTTGCCAGCATCCAATAAGACGGCGAAGAAAGCGCTTGGGGGAAAAAAAGAAAAAAAAAATATCTGAAAATGCTGATCTATCTTTGGACGTGTTCATGTGACCGACGTGTTGTTTGAACACTGAAAAATGCAATTGTTTATAAAATGGAATCATTAATATATATGCACCAGGGGTCACTAGTCTGCAGATGAACACCAATAAGTCTCATATTAGCCTTAATCAATCATTCCCTTATTTGCATAGTGCATTTGACATTTTAGATTGTCTTTTAGCAAGTGCAAAAAGAGGAAGCGGTAAAAATAAAAAAATAAAAAAACACCAGCCAAATATGAATCTGTGACCTCCTTTTTTCAAAAGACCATTAAGAACTGTTTTTTTTATGCAGAACAAAGCAGGCAGCGAATTATGCAGCTCTGCTGGTCTGACTATAAAACAGCAAGCGTTTGAGGATGATTTACTACAGAGCTGATAATAAGATGCAACTACTTATGAAATATCAGCTGAATAACCAGGTCTAAAGAGTAACATATAATGTAGCCGGAGACCTATGTGCAGGGGAGGTAGCCATGGCAGGGAGCAGAGCCGTTTGAGGAGGCGAGGATGACTGCGTCCAAAGGTACCTGGGCGTAACACACACCAAGGTGTGAGCTCTCCACCTCAGCAGAGGGCGGAAGGGAATTGAGTCAGTCGCGTGTCACCAGGATACAAAGGACCCTGTAGTGCTGGTCTGAGCCATTCACACAAATGTGGTACCCAGCTAACAATTTGTCATTATCGGAACGTTTACTGAACGTTACGATTAATGGATGGAAACGTTCAAAGTGTCCAGTTTTTTTGATGTTCCCAGAGTAGTATCCCACTATTACAGGTGCTACAAACAAACAAAGAGTATGAAGTACATTAGCAGCCAGTAACATTGTTCCTTTAAATCTTTCAGGTCATGGGTTTAGGAATAGATGGCACGTTTGTAGTACGCTCATGTGCCACTTTTATGAAGTAAAAAATATATTTGTTTATTATTTGTTTATAGGTAATAATATTATTGTAGCATGATTGACAAAACCTTTGCTCAAATGCAAAACGTGGAAATAACATTCCAATAACGTTATAGTAAGAATGTTCTCTGCCAGCTTTGAGAAGGCCTCTAAATAACGTTAGCTAAAGTTATGGGGATGTTCCCTGTTATCTTGGTAGGACTACAAGGCCGCACTAGGCAAGGCCATGATGGAGTCTCTGCGGGCCAGCTGGTAATCCTCGGTTTGACTCCTTCACTGACACCCAGCAAGCTATGACTCAGGATGTGCTAACGTGTGACGGCACAAGAGCGTCAATTATCACCTCAGCAAGGAGTTCTGCTGTGTTGTAGGCCTCATAAATGTTCTTTGTGTTGTGAAATGAGTTATTACTGGTGACGCCTTTCTGAAGGAGTATTCATAGAGCTGTTAACTTTGAAAGTAGACTATAATTGCCGTGGCTATTCTTGGCTAAGCTGAGCTGGGGGTTTTTTCAGCAAGATCTCATCAGTGTCTCTAGTTATTATAACAGTTAGTGCTGGTTTGCATTTAGACCTAATTCACATAAGAGCTACTTAAAATCCATAACAGCTCTTGTACTATACAAAGGCTCACTCTAAGACAGGTGGAATTAACAAAAAAATGTAAATTAAAAAGAACATTTTTCAAATAAACTAACTTCCAAATCAGGAGGCAAGCTCGATGATACAGTAACTGTGTTGTGTAAGATTTCGAAATGGTGGAAAATAATTATATAATATTTATATAACATTGTATACAACTATGAAACATTTTTTAGAATGGAGGATTGTTCTGTTCTCTTTTTGTATTCTAGAAAAAGTCAGCAGAATTTTTTTTTAGAAAAATGTCTCTCAAGCCCCTGCATCCCTTTGAGTTATTTGAGAAACAATTCTTTCGCATATCTATAAAGAGTAATAAGGTAGGAATCCGAACACTGTATTATTCAGAACGCATCACATGTCATATGTGTAACCATTGCTGACTGAGCCGGAATGAGCTATTATTGTACTTAAAATACATGGGATTGTCTTTGGTCAAAACGTGGTGCCAGTGTGGGCTGTCCCTGGCTTTGTTATCTGTCAGCTGCAGAAGTTTGCTGTGTAGAGGTCGGTGTATCCCCGGGGGAGTCGGAGGGGGCGGTAATGCTGACATTTGACTCCTGGATGCGCATTCGCATCGCTCAGCGTCACAATCCGTCATACGTAGCCTGAGAGACAGGACACCGCTGGCTGTGACCAGTTACTTAACGGGGGTGGTGATGCAGCCTGGCGGCTCCGCCCGCTGCCAGCTCGCTGGCGAGCATTGGGGGGGGGGGGGGGCGCGGCTCTGGCGTTATTTCACAGGGCAGTGGTGTGAAGTTGGGAGGTCACTGTCTGCCCTGGGCTCCGCGTTATAATGTCCTGCCAAGGGCCGCAGATGATGATCCCCTTCACAGCCTCGTGTCTGCCCCTTAGTCTCCGAGCAAAGCCAGCACTTGTCTTTGAGAGCCTAGTGCATACGGAATTCAATACTGAGCCCCTTCCTCTCTAGCTAAAATTGATTCTTTATAGCTATGTTGGATATATGCTCTTTCATTATCACCTTAACATGCAGAACATGTTCCATTGTCATCATATAAATAATTAGTTCAGAAATAAATGAACATGTGTACTTGTGGCCTCTTGTTTGTTGTTTGCTATATTCATAGAAAATGTTAGGAATAGGGATAAATCAGAAAGCAGGGGTGTCTTATGGAGGAAAAATGACACTCAGCATCTCTCCCCAGGAAAAAAAAGGGTTCCTTCGTGTGCTACACATTGTGTTTCCGTCACTGTTTGGCATGATTCACGGCCCTGTATGTACGCAGTATGCAACACTCAATTTCAAACTCTCTGCCCCTTCAATTGTTATTTTTTTCCCGGCACCAAACACCCAGTCATCCTGAAAATCTGCATTTTCAAACTGACATGTGATGAAACCAGATTTGAGAGGCACGTTTTGACACAAGGAGAACATCTACTTCCTTTGACTACGGTGCTGATCCTATTGCATCAATAAATTGGTCATTTTTAACCTTACCTGCAATCTAACCATGTGACTATGGGTAAAACCTAATGATTAGCAATTAAATATGATTTAAACAGCAGAATGTCCTCCATAATTATTAAGTAGTATGTATATGACTTGAGGGGGCAGCACTGAGACTTACTGTAGCGGTTAGCATGCAGATCTCAGCTCAGCTCCTATCTCAGGCTCTGTGTCTGTGTGTGTACTTGTGTGAGTGGTGTGTGTGTACATGAGTGTGTGCGCGCCTATGTGTGTGTTTGAGTATCTGTGTGTACGTGTGTGTACATGAGTGTGTGTATGTGTGTACCTGTGTGAGTGGTGTGTGTCTGTGTATATGTGTGTGTGTGTCTGCGTTTGTCTGTATGTGAAGTTTGCATGTTCCCTCTGTGTTCCATGGAATGACCCCAGGTCCTCGTCTTCCTTCCGCAGTCCGAACACACACACACACACACACACACACAAAGAACTGCCAGCTGTCCCGCATAGTCCGGGATGGTCCCATTTTGAACCAATACAGGACGTGATTTGTCCCCTATTTCTGTACACATTGTTTTATACATACTCTAGGTCAGGGGTTAAACGACAGGCAGACTCCGATCCGGATCCGGGCAAATGGTAACGTCGGAAACACAGAGGGGGGGCGGCAACCCTTATTTCTTCAGTTGGAAAGTGGCAGCCCTACATGCACATAATCTGGTGTCGTTACACTGCTCACAGTTACTGTGTGTGCCTGCAAGGGACCAGTACCCAGGACCACCAAGAGCCAGCACTGGATATGCAGTTATGGAAAATGGTTGGATTTACATGAAGTGAATTTTGGCTAACAGTGTTTGACAAGGGTTAGTGGGGGACTTTTGCTGAGAAAAGGAGGGTAAGCCCACAGATTTGCAGCGTCTCCTCCTCCTCGTGGTCTCTGTCCAAGCTGCTGCGTCTGTTTTCCTGTCATATCGCTGTCCTCTGCGTCACAAAGCTCTCTCCTTAGTCCCCTTTAATCTTTTTTATGCAGACAAAAAAAAAGTTTCTCCGGCATGTCATGTTTTATGTGTATATGGGAATTAAAGGGATCAATCAAGCTGGGTTTTCTATTGTTCTATTTAATTTATTGTTTTTTTTTTTTCAAATTTGATTTCAAAAACCCCAGGTTTCATTACAGTGCGGGTTACAAACCAATAAGAAAACGTCTTTTTAATTTGCTCTTCATGGCACATCAGAAAATAATTAAATCCTTTGCATACAATGCAATGCGTACAAATGTTATTGATTTGAAATTAATTCTTGTTTATTAAGTAACATCAAGCATAATATCGGCCATAGTCAACGAGAGATGAAGCAGCCTGCAAATTAAGGTGTGTACCCTGCTGGAATCCAGAGATATTACACACTGAGTCAAACTCTGCGAAGACGTCAATAAGTATTTTCGTACTCAGCACCGGCAGTATAACATAGTGGCAGAGGAGCACAATGAATGTTGAGGGAGGTGGGAACAATCAGTAGAAAGACCCCCCCCCACGCTGAGACGGAGAAGCCTGCCACACACTCGGACAACTAATCATGGCTGCCTACTGACGGATGGCTCAGCCAGCTTCGAAATATATCATACTGACCAAGCCGTGTCGACATTTGCCCATCCGATGGCCGACCTACTGCTAACGTACGGCATCTAGGCAGATAGATCATTAACGGTGTCTCCTACAGGGTCTCGGGGTCTAAATATTCTTTCCCATACAAGCTGCTACTGCCTCATCTGTCTCAGGGACAGTAAACAAATAAACAAACAAATAAATACACAAATAAATAAATAAATGAAGGTCTTATTTGTAATATGCTTCGATGAGTGCCCAGGCCATTTTTAACAAGCGAGATTTACTGAGCTGCGGCGGGTTCCAGCCTCCGGCCTAAAATGTCGCTATCGATTACATCCATCGCGCCATTTATTAACGTGTTAATTAAAAGAGACGCGGCGATAAGAGGTGATAAACCGGCCCTGCCAGCATTACTGTGACGCCACGCTCCAGACGCCTCATTTATACCGTTTACAAGCAGGCCGTCGTCATTAAGTGGGATTATTTTTGTTCCTCATTTCGCCGTAGTGTTATAAAAACAACAGCACTTTAGCAAGTTAAATTGCAGCCTAATGACCTGTAGATTTTGCCCCCGCGCACAATCATTCTTCCATTTGACGGTGATAGTATTACCTACGATACTGTGCCACGTAAATGGCCGAATTACCCACAATACTGTCGGTCGCTTCTCTACAGTTCAAGCTTTCATTGTGCGAAAGTAGCACACATCACATAATACTGATAGAATTGTTGCATGATATGCGCTATAAAATAAACTTCCTATTCTAGCCGTGCCCATTAAAAGCATTGGTGATATATCAACATCCATCAAGCGTCACTGAATTTGAGACAACAATGACCATTAAATCTGATTCCATATAAATTCCATATAAGAGACCAACAACAGACATTGTGGCAGGCTTGTAATATAATATATAAAGTTATTATAATTATTAGCACAGTGTGGATTTTTCTTGGGAAAAAAAACTCATTGAACCAGCAGAAACACTAGCAGTTGATATGATGCGCATCATCAGTTTTTTCTGCTTTGCAAAGACTGTAAGCATCGCTGTGACAAAACTCAAGAATGTTTTCGGCGCATTAGTATTAAAATTGGCGCGCTATTCGTTTAAAATGAAACCTTTCATTTAATGCTTTAATGAATACTCAATCTTCTCCAATTTGAGCCACTCCATCATTAAAATGAGTTTCATTTTCAGAACGGACAGTCTGTCTAACGCATCTATACTCGCGTTGCTTATTTCTCCGTCACCGTAGCGTCTTTATCTTTATTCCTCCTGCGCAACAGTTATGTTACCATGCACTTTACATCTTTGTTACCCTTCACTGCCGTAATTTGAGATGCTTTCACATCTAGTTTGAGATATGCATGCTGACAGCTCTTCGCCTTTTCAGATGGTTTCCCTCAATGTTTTCTAAGAGAAGGTTGGACTGAAAAAGTCAGCGTTTCCACTGAAGCAGCTACGAGGCTGAAGTGAACCGTGCCACAAAAGCTGTCCTTGAGAAATGTACCCTTGAGAACCTGCTTCTGGGAAATTATCCAGTTGTGTAAACGAGGAAAAAACTACAAATTATGAGAAACCTGTTCAAAACAAATCAACGGTTAAACATCTGTAATATAAGATGCTGAATAATAATAATAATAATAATAATAGCCGTTCATGTTCTACACCACTTATCCAGAGGTAAAGTGAAACAAGACGGAAAGAAAGAGAGAAAGAAATTATGAGTGTGTTTACAAGAAAGCGGGCAGTGAGCAAACTCTCATATAGCTTTTCCTGCAGCTGCCTTTCGTTATTACACATTGTTGTAGTAATAATGCTTGGCCGTGTTATTTTTAGTAAATGGGATCCGCGGGCTTTTCCTCAGAGTGACGCTCTCCGGGGAAATAAGTGTGATCACTGCAGACATCGGCGACGTGCCTCCAAGTGCCCGGGCGTCGCTGTCACCGACTGGCTTATTCCCCCGACGCGCCGCGCAGCCTCCCGTTTCCCCCCGGATCCGATATGCGGGGTAGCTATGCCGTGTTGGTGCCGCGGTGCGCGAACCGCGGGGGGATCGCGGTTCTGCGTGGGCTCCTCGGCTGTGATGGGGGGGCTTCTTCCCAAATAAGTGACAGCAATACGGAGAAAAATGCGACACATCACGTCACAATGACAAATGCGGTTTGTCATGCCGAATGAGCATAATTTAATATCACGATCATAATTCATCAATGATCAGAATTAAAATCAAATATGAGTCTCAAGTCATCATGCCGATACATAATGAATGGCTTGTAAAATTGAAATTTGCATATCAAAATCAGTGATGGGAACAAACCAATGATTAAAAAAAAAAAGACTGGACCTTCATGTTTCTATACTCTTACGTCTTCCATAAATAGTTACGAAATCACGATGCCGTGGGCTCTTTGGCGGCAGATATTGCTTTGACTGTACCAGAGTCAGGTCCCTCACATGAAATTTGGATGTGTTTTTAATGTTTTATGGTCCTCATAAGTTTTCCCCTTTTTAGAAATAATGCAAATCACTATAGCGATCGCTCCGGTTGGAATTTTGTTGAACAGCCAGAGAGCAATGAAAGCATTTTAGATTCTTTGTGACTTTGTCGCGAGTCACTTCAAAAATGAGGCTTTCATGTCTTTTATCCAGGACCAGGCTGCTTACAGATGTCTTTAAAGCACTAGTGGGACCTTGCAAAATATCCACAATTTATAGTGCAATTTGTGAACATTGGGCATTCTCCATTTTTTTCTAAATGAAATTTTTTGCAGATTTTACCATATATCAACGTCCCTCTGAAGTTGTCGTCTGCTACATACACCTCCATATATTTCGCTTGTTACAAAATATACGAGTGTGAAAGTTTACCAGGGTCAACTGAGCGTAGTAGCAAGGGATTATGGGAAAAGCACTCTCGCTCAAACGCGATCAATGTCGCCAGCGCTCTTATGATCTGAAAATGTCTCCTCTGTCATGTCAGCGAGCAAACATTTTACATCATAGGAGAAAGCGATCTGTCAAGGCCAGCAGCCTTTGGCACAGTCGATTCTAAATAATAAATCATCAACTTAATGCTAAGAGAAAATGTAATCAGGAACTGATGCAGCAACTAGAATTTAGGTGAGCACAATAAACCCATCACAGCAGACGCTACTTTAGTGTGGAATATATTTGATCTGGGGACGTATCAAATTAACTCCTTCAAGGTTTACGGCTTAAAACTATCCATGACACACGTGAGCTTCCGCTACACCAGCCACACCTTCTTAAATATTTACATTTTTCAATTTACATTTGATTTTATTTAGCAGACGCTTTTGTCTGAAGTGAAACAAATAGTTAAATAGTCATGAAGTCGACCAAGCGTAAATACCGCTAGGCTGAGCTTCCAGCGAACGCCCAGCTACAAGTGTGAGCAGGATTTGAGCTGCACAACAACAACTAACAAATGAAGAACCTAATAAGACTAATGAAGGACTAGCAGTGCAACATTAAGGGCCATCAGGGAATACTGAGTGCTATCAGGCTAGGAGAGGAATGTCTTTAGCAGATGGGCCTTGAGGCATTTCTTGAAGGTGAAGAGGGAGTTTGATGACCGGATGTGGTTCTGCAGCTCATTCCACCATCGGGGAACCACAAGGTAGGACAGTCTGGAGTGACATTTCTTGCATGGCGGAGGGATCTCTGTAACATCACCTCATACAGGATTCCTGGTTTACCTAAGGACATTCTGAGTAATTTCAGTCTGGCTATTACTTCTGATCTTTTCATTCATACTTCATAACCTTAAAATACAAGGACAAATTAAAATTAAATGACATCAGTTGCAGTTTTGTAATTGCTGTGTGAAATGTAAGTGGTCTTATTTCCATCGCAACATAATAACAAGGCCGGCCCACAGTGTTCTGGCGCCCCCTAGGCAAGATTCTGCTGACCATCCCCACCCACCCACCCCTAGAGCAGCAGAAAGCAAATTTTCTCTGTCGATTTCCGTAGCATATGGTATCTGCCTGCTAACTAGCTAGTTTGTGTCTGTTACCCAAGAAACATAGTGAAAATTTTAAACAATTGCAAATAACTGTAATGTCACGGAATGCAACCATTGGTATTCAGATTTTTTTCACTTGCTCTCTAGTGGGGGCGCCCCCCCCCCCCCCCCCCGCAAGGGCGCCCAGGGCAAAACCAAAAAGGGGGGGCCCCCCCGGCAAGGAAGACGGAAGGAGAAAAGAAAAGGGGGGGGGG
>JAODKC010000053.1:3243726-3271653 GCA_026777985.1 Mormyrops attenuatus | reverse complement strand
AATGCAACCATAGGTATTCAGATTTTTTTCACTTGCTCTCTAGTACCCCCGCACCCCCCCACCCCAATCTAATGTCGCCCTAGTCAATCACCTATAGGGTGGGCCAGCCCTGCATAGTAAGCAGAATGGGTATACTAATAATAATTGCGAGAGTTTTTTTTCATGAAACAACAAAAGCTGTATCACCTGTCATCCTTGTACACTGGAATTCAGTTATAGGACACCTGCATCTTATTAACCACACATGTGAGCCTTAATTGAATATATATGTCGGCAAAACCATTCTCTCCATCTTAGTTGAATCCCTGGAAAATGTTTGAGGGGAAGTTAAAACATTTTTTCCCCCATCCTTTGTAGACTCATATCTATCACCCGTGGGATTAATTATCTATAAACTGAGAGAGCTAAAAAAAAAAAAAAGAGGAGGGCACAGCTAGGACACTTTGAGAAAGGAAAAAAATAAAAACCTTAACGAAATCCTGGTCGAGACTGAAAGCGATATGACAGTTTAAACATTATACAGAGTTCAACACGCTTTATGAAAATTTAAAGCAAGATGCCGAGGGCTAAAATGTCAAGGGAATGAATCAAAATATCCTTTATTCTGGGAAGTGACTGCCAGATATACAGAGATATCCCATCCACTGGGTCAGGGTTAGCTGAGGTTTGTGTGTCAACACGTCTGAGTGGGCAATTTTTCGTAGCCTTTTGGTCCCTATGAGTTTCTGTACATAGCCCTCTGCACTCCTTCAAAATCTGAACCATACTGACAGTACGTAGCATTTTTGCCAGAAGCGTTATGTATGTATAGTCCAGCCAGATGAGCAGATGGATGGAAATGATGTAGACCAGACTGGACAAGTGTAGAGCATAGCTGGCTTGTGGTCAAAAACTGATCCTGCTGAAGTTTCCTTAAATTGTGGCCCTCGGGTTGATTAACGTCTTGACCGCTTTAGGTGTGTCCGCCTTCACTTCAGTATTTATTGTGTTTCCTTGGAGGATGGCCAGAGATGACAAAATCTGAGAAGTCAAAAATGCTTAGCCAGCGGTGAAGTAGTCGCAATGGGATGGCTTACTGTAAAAACCGCAATACATCCATTGCTCCAAGAATGCAAGGAGGCCTTTTTTGAAATCCTGAGCCCCGTGGGTTGCATGACACCGTAGAAACCTTTCCCCGGTCATCAGTCCCTATACTCACATAACCAGATGTCCTCATTATTTTTAGTGTTTGCTTTTATAGAAGTTTAAGTCAACATTCAATCAAACCAGGAGACATCTAGTGCTTGTATAGTACAAATTAGTACAAAAAATATATATTCACCCTCAAAATGTAAGCTATTGATGACAGCTCAGAGTTATTTATAGACCTTATAAGGAGATAATGATGTGTTGTGGGATTCCTACATGCTATGCCATTTTCTCCATTTTGCACACACACTGCCGGGATTACTTTGAAAGAGGTCATATTTATTTGGTTCCATCAGCGGATACGTCCTGCATGGCAGAGGGAATTCTCAACAGGATGGTACAAAGTCGGAACTCTACCCAGACAACGCGATAAATGCTTTATTTACAGCGGTAGGCTGCCCTTCTCGGCTTACAGGCTCCTCCCCTTTTTGCTGTCTATTACTTATTATTATAGGAAGAAAACTGATAAACGTGTGTACCGTAAGAGAGGAGAGAAGTGGTTTTATTTTAGAAATGATTATTCATGTAGTGTGTTCCTTATTGCTTGATTCATTATTCAGGCCTAATTATGGTCACACTACCTTGGACAGGCCTGTAGGAGGACGAGAAATATGTCCTGTGAGAGACTGGCATCCTCTGTGATAGCAGAGGACTCGTATAAATCCCTTATTTGAGCTGCTCTTTGTCCTACTGTATTGTCCCCGTATGCACCAGTTCCCTATTCTGCAACTATAGCACAAGAATTTCACTGTGTCCCTTGGAGAACATGAGACAACTTGAAACTGATTCAGGCTATTTAGAAGAGTATGCAGAATGGTGGCGGACACGTCCTCTCTCACTCACTCATACTGTTATTGTAGGTTGTTGAGTAAATGTCCCTGTTTTCACACGCCTTTGCAGACAGCTCGGTCAAAACTGTGCATTTATTCAATATATTATAAGCACTTGGCAACACGTTATAAGGAAAAGGTAACTGATGAATACACTGTGACATTTGAGCTGATATTTGACATACTCCACCATAATATTTATTATTGTTATGTTTTCCATGCATCGAATTAGTCATATTTCTTACAGCGTAGCCTGATGATTTTCCTTCTGGACACTGCAAATTGCATTTTGATATGACTTTGGTTTTACATAATAAGGTAAATGCACAGCCTTACTAAACCAGAGCTATGCAGGATTTATTTATTTTTTATTATAATCAGGAGGGCAGATAGGGCATTAACTATAAAAAAAAATAATGATTTTTAAACGATCCAGGCAAGTTTGTGTATAATTGTTTTCCAGTGAACCGATCTTTTAGCTAAATATTATAAGAAAAAGCAGTACTCTTAGTATAATACAATGCACGTGTATGAGATAAAAGTACCCAAATTAAAAGTAGCCTAAAAGCATAAAATCATTAGAATTTTAATTCACCGATTATATCAGTAGTTATCGAGGTGCATAACATTAATGGCCACACCCCGCAGGCACAAGAGTTTCCATATCACACCTACAGCCCACTAGACAGATAAATGGCTATATTTTTGGTTGAGCTAATATTACACTTCTACCGTATTTGCTGAAGTGTACATTTTTTTTCTTTGTGAACGAGTCATATTTATAAACCAGTGTAAACCGGTCCTCCGTAAAGCTGTTTGACAATGCAGTGTTTGATGTTCATGGTTTGTAAAACCATACCCTCCCTGTGAAAAAAATATGTATTTTTTTGTGAGAACATTCACAGAAAATAATTACTTAGTGCAGAATTCTTGGTAGAATTGTTGTTTAGTCTTTAAAGTGGATAAATAAATAAATATTCAGTGTGATGTGTGACACAACAAAGGAACTCTAATCCAGGTGTTATAAATTATTGTATTTTCTTTTTCGAGCACATTAATTATATATGCAGTATTTACCTAAATGTAGCAATTACATCGCATATCTTTTTGTTGAACAGACGCAAAGAATTCTCTGCTCGTCAAATCAGCAAAAATGTTTTGGATTTTCACCATCTGTAACATGTTTTGGCCCAAGGCTCAGGAAAATAAATGAAAAAAGTGCACCTGGCAATTAAATAAAATGTGACATGAAGGGGGCGCTCTCCTGGACAGTGCTATCCAGGCCAGTGTTTATCCTCGCAAGGCAAAAAAAAAAGCTAGCCTCATCCATATACAGCCATGAGTTAAGTGCCTGAACACAGTGACAATACCGTCTCTTCTTTTTTGCAAGAGAAAAATACTTGCACCAAGAAATAAATCTCCACCTACCGATTACCACCAGCACAGGGCTTTGTCAAAGAGGCTACTTTCCTTTTTTTGTGGATAACCTTGTGGATTATCGCTCATGTGTGGTGTGTAGTACACTGTCTCCAGGTGCCGTGGACCGAAAAAATATGAAGGACCCCCGAATCCTCCTAGCCAAGATTATGTGCTATCCACAGACTTAGCAATGCAGAGTGCTGGTTACAGATCCCATCCCATCTACAGTAGTGCTCTGTTTGAATAGCTGCACTTGGATTAAGGCGGATTTTTGTAATTAACTTTCTCATCAATATGTGCTTCTGAAGATGCACTGGCCACAAGTGATCGCAACTGGCGTCTTGTCTGGGGGGGTGAGCCAATATTACACTGAAAACAGAGCACCACAAATCATCCACACTTGAGTCCTCTCCATCATACGTCATTCTGGAACCACTCGCCAGTTGGCTGCCCTAATTCCCAGCGGTTTCCTGACTCAGGAACTATACCAGGCCGAAAGCCTAGCAGTGTGTCTTGTCCGAGCGAAATTATGTTTTTGTGACATATCACCTCAAACTAAGAATAATGTTCTTATTATGCTGTGCGGTATGGTGTGTCACTTCCACATGCCACGCTCAATCGACATCTCTAAAAATTACTGACCTAAAATAAAATCTGCATTTCAACATATCAACCTCAGATCAATGTTACGAAAATATGACGGTGCTGACTCACAAATTTTACTGAAAGACATTGTTGTTTTTACGTAATATTATGACTCAGTTGGGTTGGCGCCCCATCCTGGGTTATCCCCTGCCTTGTGCCTGTGGCTTCCGGGACAGATTCCGCATCCCCGTGATCCTGCATAGGACAAGCAGGTATAGAAAATGGATGGATGGATGTATCACGACTCGGTAGTAACGCTAAAATTACCTGAATGGCGCTGAGCGTTTGGTGTATATTTTATATTTGTTTTTTTTTTTATTCTGATCACAGTGAGGTATTGATTAAGGGTACTCCCATTTAAATCTGTAAAACACCAGTCGTACGTGTGTTTTTTCTGGGGAAACTTAATGTGAATTTTTGTCGTATTTCCACATGCAGTATGTCCATCTGAACTCTGACAGATTTCTGGAGTGCACAAGCTTGAAATGGGGAATCCATGATAAATATTAGCTTATTAATAATTTTTGTGTAACTCATTAGTTTTTCCACACGTGGCATTGACTGATGTATTAGGTGGTATTTATTGTTGTCTACCTAATATTTCATAATAATAATAATTATTATTATTATTTAATAGAAGAATGCACAGATTCATATTGATCACATTGAAACATGGTTTCGTGGAATTACTAATTGCATGAAACATTTCTCAAAATAATGACCAATCACGTAAGTGCTCTTGGCCACTTTGTTGTTTAATTTCATGTCAAATCCCCCCCCCCCAGTCTCCCCAGTGGGACACACAGCCTTGGTTTTCTGAAAGCAGGAGAAAGGATGAGAGGTGATTTTGTGGTGATTTTTTTTTTTCCTAAACGTTAAAAAATTCAATACAGTTTACAAGACTTCATAATTAAATGTCACAGTTCAGTGGTGCATAACATTACATGACTCCCCAAGGTATACCTCCTATGACAGTGTTTCTCAACCCAGTCCTCAGGGACCCCCACACAGTCCACATTTTTGCTCCCTCCCAGCTCCCTGCCAGACAGTCCACCTTTTGTCTCCCTCCCAGCTATCTCCCAGACAGTCTGCTTTTTTGCTCCCTCCCAGCTCCCTGTCAGGTGGTCAAAGTTTTTGCTCCCTCCCAGCTCCCTGCCAGACAGTCCACATTTTGTCTCCCTCCCAGCTGTCTCCCAGACAGTTTGCTTTTATGCTCCCCCCCCCCCAGATCCCTGCCAGACAGTCCACATTTATTTTTTCACACTGGAAAATATATTTGTGATCAAATAAATGAATTTTGTGTTAAACAACAATATGATATTGAGAACTGAATACAGAACAAACAACTGAATGTCAAAAACACAAATGAAAAATGTACATCCGTCTTGCGTGACTGCTTACTCAGTGCAGGGTCATGAGGATGTTGGATCCAGTCCCAGAATACACAAGACAGGGCGACAGGGCACGTCGTGAAGGAGATGCCAGTCCATCGCTGCATGGAGTATACTCCCGCAAACAGCAGAATTTATAGAAAATCAAAAGAAAAACATTTGTTTGCAAGCCTTCAGGCAAATTAGTTGCTTTGGGTTTTGAATTTGCCATTAACTATGAGTTAAATATTTAACAAGGTGACATCACAGAATGGCAAGTCACACGTTTGAGACGGTTGTACTGAGTCCATGCTGTACTGGGCCTTTCATAGCAGCATGTTTGTGAATACAACATTTTACTCAACAAATATTTCTTACTCAGTATTTTACTCAGTACTCCTCTGAGTACGTAAAATAGGGTTTGCGCACATAAAGACATCATGCGATACATTTCTGATGTGACGTGACGACCAAAGAAAACAGCCGTACATTTCCTCCTTTGTTGTTCTAGTGTAAGTGATCTATCAGGTGCCTTAAGAGAACAGCTAGTGTCCCTCCCCCCTGCCCCCAGAGTCAGTTTCAAATCCAGAATGACCCATATGACTGGGAGTAAAAAATCCAGCAACGATTTCTGCAAGTGGAACAGCGTTGACAGTATTTACATCAATCACAGAGTTCATTAGTCAAGTCGTTAGTCGTGTTTCTTGGGTAAATTGCTGCTTCGCTTTAATAGAATCTAGTAAACTGCATACACTATTGATTACTCCTGCTGCCAATTAATTAGCCTTATAACCATTTTGGCTGCCAGGGAAAGCGTTAATGGGTTGTTTGTCACTTAAGACTGTCCTCTGGATTCTTTAAGTCGTGTCCAGAAAAACAGACGAACACAAATAAAGAAGTAAATTATAATAACATTTTACACTTCATAGTAAGTTGACACCATCTATTGTGATTGCCTTTTATTCCTTTCAGTATTTTAATAACATAAGTTTTGTTTTTTTTTAGTGTTCTCATAAACTTGAAACTTGAAAACTTTGAAGAAATCAACGCTACACTGATTTTTTTTCTCTAAATAGGACAGTAATTAATCGTTCATGTTATGGCACAATTATCTGGGATTTTGACTGCTATGTTTTTTGGTAAAAATCAAACCTTTTGTGACTTGATAAAAATGTTTTTTGCAAAATGCACGTTCTATCATTCATCATATTCACGTTAAGTGTGTCGCTTTAAGAATTCCTGTGAAATTACTGAATGTGTCTGCAGCCGTGTTTTGTTTGCAGAGAATGTGTCGATCCCAAGGGCTAAACAAAGCAACATGCCCAGCTTCATACCAAACCCTGCAAATGGGGGGGGGGCAGTTTAGTACAGATAAACACCAGTGTCAAATAATTCCCTCCTGCCACTGATTCCCCATTAATACAAGTTGTCTTCTTTGCATTAGCTATGAATAATAAACAAACACATTCAAATCTTTTAGCGTGCTTGAAGCTACTTTTAGACTTTAGCTTGTTGTTGAAGTGGAACACATATCCTTTAATACTTATTGCTGCTTCTACCCTGTGGTCATCATTTGTAAATTCTGTCAAGGGGCATCCATTGTATCTATTTACAGCCCATCTCTGTACTTTGTATGTTCGCCACAAAAATAAATTTGTATATTACTTAGTATATAAATACACTTTTTAAATAAATGTAAGCTGCTTTAAATTTAAGCCAGGCATTAGTGGAACAAAGTAGTATTGGTAAAGCCCAGTAGTAGGTGACGGATGTAATCACAACTTTCCTGCAGTTTATGGCCTTATAGTGAACTTCTTTTTGAAATGAGCAGAAAATTGTAATTGCAATTGTAATTTCAATTGCCAGATAATTACGTAAGACGAAAAGAAACGTATTTAAATAATTCAAACCCAATAAGTAAACGTGTTTTGTTTTGTGAATAAAGTAGTAAGATCGTCAAAGTGCGACAACCATATATCTGTTTTCAAGAGTTTAAGCAGTTTTGTGGAAGGATGTTATCCGTGTCTGCTAAGTGCTATTCATCACCATCCATCCATCAAAACGGTCCCGACAGCATCGAAATAAGAGTTTTTTTTATTGTGAGGAACATTTGGTTGCCACATTGTAATATAAACATAATCCACAACACACACACACACACACACACACACACACAGGGTGACCTTTGCAGAAAATAATTGACATTTTCTATTGGCAGCAAAACAAACGAACCTTGAGCATCCTATAGCTACTGTACACAGAATACACCACAATTCACAGCCAATCCCTTGCCTTTTGCTTTGTCTTTCCTATCCTAAATTACAGCCTTGGCAAACAACAGGAATGCCACTGGCAGCACAGTGAAATCTTGCCCCAGAACATGCCTCGCTGATGCGGGCAGCTGCCACAGAGGTGTAAGCGTTGACCTCCCCCTCCTTAACCTTAGCACAATGTACCTCCAGAGGGTCACCGGCACAGTCCCTCCCCCAGATCTGCCATCTGTCCGCATGTCGTGCGCCCCGAGTGTATGAAATGCACAATAACATGCTAGGCGGAGCACAAAGCCCCACATGCAGATATTTAGTTGTGCTGATATGTAGCCAGCAAGAGAAGGATTTTATTATAAATTGGGCCATGCAATCGTATAATTAAGGAGCAGCAGGGCCCCCCCTTGCTGAGCCAATGGGCGATTTCAGCTGCTAAATATCGAGGCATGAATTAGAATTATTCAAACCTTCTAGTATAATGCCTGCTAACAAGATGTAGGTACATGATTGACATCAGGGACATTCTTAGGCCTATTTCAGGGGGGCTTTAGCCCTCTTAAAGTGTTTTTTCGCCCCCCCCAAGAAACGTGTATTTAAAGTCATAAATAGCTTTTTATATTAAGTTTGCTGTCCCTCCCCCCTATCCATTCATCTCTAACTATGCTCCTGATTGACATAAACAAAACAAACAAAGAAGTTTTTCTACACATTGAAAGGTCATGTTCAGTTCCCTAATCCTTATACGGTAATAGTAACAAACATTTCTTCCATAAAAGAAAGCAAAATTAAAAATGAATTCGCTAATAAAAAAAACTCCCATCGCTGATATGAAGCATGTCAGTACAGTTGCTGTCAGACGGTCGGATGAGGTAATTTGGCCTGACTTCGCATGAGGCGCTTATGCAGAAAGCTTGAGCCCGTGCTGATCCGCCGCCACCGCATTTAATGAACTGCATGCATATCAGTGGATCATTTTCTGGGGACGCTGCTGGACACCCAAGTCCCCGCCCCCCCCAGCCCCGTCTCCTCAATCTCTTGGGCTGAACGCAGCTGGAGGGGAGAGTCGGAAACTGATGGCCTGTCCAGATGAAGGCTTTACCCACCAGAATCGGGAATGTACAGACAAGTCAGAGCGCAGATGGGATTTGAGTAACAAATGCGGCTAGTGCTGGTGCTGTTTTATGGGGTCTGACTGGTTTCAGTAGGAAGGTGACAGGGGCACTGATAAGAGCCGGTGTGAGCTGATGACCGAGCTGCAGGATGTAATTGTCTCTGTCCTGAGATGCGCTGTACGTGAAGAAGCCAACAGACCAGGATGGTCCTCCTGTTTGTAGGGAAAGGTGCCTCTTGAAAGGACGGAGCTCCTTACAAAGGGCTTTAGACTGTTTATACCATGAGCATTAACGTTGAACGCTAGGGACAGTAACCGCGGAGCAAGTGGATGCGAGACCCGCTTACTGTCGTACAGCTGTAAGCGTGACGGCATCCGCTAATTTGGAGGACTACATGACCACGTGAATGACACTAGCTATGGCTAAAAAAGAGCGAAGCGTGTCTAATCCCACGCTGAGCCATTTATTGCGGCATTTGCGGAAGCAAATAAAGCAGCTCCTGATAAGTGGAGGAATTTATCAAATTGCCCTCCAAACTCGATGCCGTTCGCACTCATATATCGGCGCTCTACGGAAAACACAAGGAGACTGACTCCCATAATATAATGAGCATTTACTGAGTTAATATGTGCTTAGACATCAAAGTCACTGTGTCATTGGGTTTAATTTTATCTTCATTTAAATGAAGACATTCCTCGGTACGGATACGCAAAATAATGAAATGACATCCTCTGTATCTCCTGCTCCCCTGTCACCAGCCCCTAATTGTTATTCAGCGTCTCAAAGCATAACTGCCAGATTAATATCAGGCTAATAAAAACACAGAAGATACTTAGATATGTTTATCTTACAGTCACAGTGGCGTTTTCAGACACTAGAGACGGCCTGTTCGTAAAACGCATACGTGTTTCATTGTCGTACATTTTGACGACAAATACACCTCTGTGTCTGCAAGTGATTCTGTGAATTTCTGTACATTCCCACGATATCTGAATCCCAACCCCTAGAATAAGGGGGACTGCATGGGAATCACTGGCACTATCTGCGTCCTGTGTATCTCTGAAGGCCTCCTCTCTTTTCCAGCTGCTTACAGCCCGGCATCAAGTTAAAACACCTAAACTGCAAGACAGCATCTTCACGCCGATAATCTCGCATCTCACATACATCCTCTTTAAGAATATAAGGATTTAATTTATTATTTTGAAATTGCAAACATTGGGTTTCTGTTTATGGGATTAATTGAATAATGTGCACCAATCCCAAATGCAGTTTTTAGTTGAAAATTATAAATTCACTCCAGTTCTCTATATGGTTTCAATTTCAGGTTAACATCTCATCATCTAGGCCCTAAAGAATGTGTCTAAATTATTGTCTAAACCTTGGCAAAGAATTATGTTAACAGTGAGCAAAATAACATATTATCCTGTACTGACATGTGATTATCCTTAGAACATTAATAAGAACTTTTACTCCTGCACCACTGAGAACATCCTGACAGGAAGCATCACATCCTGGTCCAGGAACTGCACCATGTAGGACAGGCGGGCTCTTCAGAGGGTGGTGCGTTCAGCGGACTGCAGCATTCGCACTGAGCTCCCTGACCTGCAGTCCATCTACAGCAAGCGGTGCTGGACCAAGGCCAGGAACACAGTGAATGTCCCCAGCCACACAAACATGAACTTTTTTTCTCTGTTGTGGTCAGGGAAATGCTTCTGCTCCCTGAAGACCAATGCAGAGAGAATGAGGAGGAGTTTCCTCTGGCACGCCATTCGAACCTTCAAGCAGGGAAATACCTAGGACTGACTTGGCTGTTAACTACCACCCCAACACAAATATATTTACCATTTACCACTTATGGAACTACCTCTGCTTGCTGTTTCACTGCTTTATTAATTGCACATTTAACTATAACTGCACATTTGTACCCACCCACTGTTAGATTGCTATGTGTGAATTTTTATTTTTCCTGTGTGCAACTTAAATCTTACATGCACATTTTTTAAAACTCGTATGTAAATTCCTTATTCTCTAATAATCTCATAGTTTATCTTATTTTCTTAGTTTAGTTTATCTAACCCTGTCTAACGCTGATACATTTGTACCCCACTGTTGTGTTTTATGTCACAGAGTGTCGTAAAATAACATTTCCCTGCAAGCCGTACCGTGTATGATTGGTATGTGAATAAAATTTGAAATCAATGGAACAGAAGGCTATTAACCTTTAAGATGAGCTTGTAAAGGCAAAGGATAGAAACTGTGGCTAAAGAAAATATATTCCTGCTAGTAGAAGCGATTATTAGAATGAATGGCATTCTAGTCAGTGTTATTTTCTGACGGATATAGGTGTGGGCGACATGGGCAGCCGCCCGGGGCGGCATCTCGCCGGGGGTGGCACGGGGCGTTGGTTGTGATATTTATGCGATTGGTTTTCTGTCGCTCATTTGCACGTCACGTCAGTTGCACGGTGTGGGTCAGTTAACCTTGTCGGAGGGGGCGCCCTGGTTCTAGTTTGTGAGCTAGTAGACTACCCCTCGGAAGTACGAGATGGGGAGGGGGGGCGGGGCTGGGGTAAAAACAGGCTGCCCCGCTGGAAGCCAGAGATGGGGGCAGTGGGAGAGTCTATCAAATAGCCCAAATAGCCTGTAACTTTGTGCAGTACTGATGCAATTAGAAACATCAATTTTAAATTGATCATTATTTATTTGTATAATTTCAAATTACTTAATGAAAATTAGCTACTGACAGTTTTTGTTGGCGGGGGGGAAGCACGCCTGCAATTTTTATATTATTATTATTTATTATTATTATTATTATTATTATTATTATTATTATTATTATCTGTGATGGATTGGCACCCTTTGTTATTCCCTGCCCTACATCCGTTGCTCGAATAGACACCAGATCGCCATGACCTTGCACAGGACAGGCGGTTATGGAAAATGGATGGATGAGGATGATGATTATTATTATTATTATTGTTTTTATTTTAAAATAACAACAGTGTTGTTGTAGTTTTTATTATTTGGTGATAAGTCAATGCCAACATTGCATGTCTGCTAATGTCCACTATGGCTGCTGCAGATGCCTCTTGATAAGCTTCATTAAGGCTCTAATTGGATCGAAGAGTGATCAGACCTTCCTCGGTAGAACGTAAGTCAATGGATGACTGTATTTTAGGGTAACAATCATAAAATGTGACCGCCATATGGCTTACAAGTATTCTGAAAAGTAAACTCATAAAAGAGCTTAGAACTATTAATTAGAAATCTCACTTTGGTTCCCAGTTTGTTTAATTAAATAACAGTTGAGTTATTTTTGTCCTTGTCTAACACCCTATTTTCAGGGTGCTAAATATACTTAACAAATTTCACTTGGAAGAAGACATCTCACTTTTATATACATAGGTTTGCACGAAATCCTTATTCACAGCCAAAGAGCAACCTAATTCCGTCAGCTGTTTTGTTGTGATTTCCTGGCCAAATGCATATTTTGCAAAACTGCCATTTTGCAAACAAATACCGAAGAAACAACAAGCTGACAAGCAGATATCCAACAATCATATCCCCTAGAAACATCTATTTCTACATTTTGTTTCTTTTTCATTTCCATCTGCAGGCATGAGTTAATCGGGCCAAAGGTCAGCTAAAGGGTAATGTTTACTGCTCAGGTCTTCCTGCTCCAAAGCATCAAGGAAAACGCCACGTCCTGCAGTGTATGGGTTAGCACTGCCTGTCTCTCCAAAAAGCCTCTCTGGGGAGCGACGTGTGGTGCTTCAAAGTATTTTTCCACTGTCCGGCCCTATCACTGTGCTGGGGATTAGCATGGTCGCCCAGTTTACGGCTGCTGCTTAGCTGCATAAACAGCCGGTTGAGGGAAAGAGGGTTTTCTCTGTCTGCCTGTCTTACTGATGAAGACGGGCAATGTGTTTCCTTCACGGCCGATGGCAGGGCATGTGTTGGCTTGCAGAGGGGACGCCCTCAGGCGGCCTTGTTAGGTGCCACGTACTCGGAACTGGGGCCAGCATGATTGGAGCAGGATCCACAACAGAATTAGGGCATATCCCACTGCCTCCAGGTACCCAGAGGCTGGGATTGAAACCTCACTCAAACTGGCAATTCAGAGAGCAGTCACATCCCCTCTGTCCACCTTATAAGATTGTGTTGCCTACAGACAGCCCACGTTTTTGCTCCCTCCCAGCTCTCTGTCTGGCACGGAGCTCGGAGGGAGCAAAAATGTGTACCAGCTGTGGGTCCCCGAGGACCAGATTGAGAAACACTGTTATTTTTTATGATTTTAGAGTTATCATTTCAGTTTTTCATTCCCTGTGCTAAATAACTTCAGTTCAAATTCCATGATCAGAAATTTAATCAGTTGCTCCAAAAAGACTTTAAATGCACATATCATATTACGCAAGTGATACACAAAATGTCATTAAGGATGCAGATACAGTCAGAGCCGTGCTGTCTAGTAAATGTGATCACTAGGTGGATCTGGAACATTTGCTCCCTTTAGTTTAAGTTTTTTTTTTTTTCAAAGCAGATTACAATTGTGACTCAATAATATCGTTGCCCAAGGGTATAACAGTATCCACCATCGATGCACTTAATGACGTTTGTCTTGCAAGCTGCCCTCTGCTGGCCGCTTACATCCCGTTAGATAATATTGCTATATTTCTATCAGTCAGAAATGTGTCACCCCTGCACTGCCTGATAGTTGCATGCATTTGATGTGGATTTTTGGTTGGGACGTCTTTCCATCCTCATTAACATAGCTTAAAGGCTTAATGTTAGGGACGCGCGCTTGTAATTGAAAGGTTGCAGGTTCGACTCCCTGACCAGCAAGGCACTACTGAGATACCCTGAGCAAGGTACCGCCCGCAAGCACTGCTCCCCTGGCGCTGAATTAGCTGCCCCCTGCTATGTCACATATGGGTTAAATGCAGAGAACACATTTCGTTGTTGTGTGCTGTGGTGTGTCAACAATGACAATTAATCACTAAATTCTAAAATTCTGTTGATGATGTACTGCTGCTTTTATTTCAAATTCTATGCTTATAGTAATAATACAAACATTATTTGTTATCGATACTCTCTAGCTGACTAAACTACCGTGAAACAAATAGCCCTGTAACTACGCCAGGTAATGCCCGTAATCCACGTGTGCCAGACAGGGTAATTGTTCTCCCAGCCAATCAATACCACACTTAACAAACAGTGCTCCTATAGACCATAGATTGTTACCAAAGAGGTTGTTTGCGAGGCTATCAAGAGAAATCCATCTCTTTGGTTTTATGTCGAAGGTGACAGGAGTAGAGGACACTGATAGAGGGTCGGCCCTGTCCTGCCGGTTTCCTGGCACAGCCTCTGGTTTGCTTTACATAGCAGAGATGAAGATGCTGTGGAGAAGTCTCCAGAGATGCACTCAGGTTTGCCGTGAACGTTCCTAAAATCGCTATGGAAACAATTACAATATAGGTCAGAGGATGTGCCTTTGTATAGTAACTCCTTTGTAAAGGGCTTTAGTTTAGGGTTAGGTGCAGGATTAGGCTTGCATGAATGAGCAGCAGTGTCCCAATTTTAAGCACGGCTGGTGTGTGGCTGCAGTTGAATCACGCTCCTGCTTCTGTGTGTGACTTTCTGTTTTCTCCCAGTGATTGTGTGGCTACTCCAGATTCTTCCCATAAGTCCAAATTCATGCAGTTTTATTTATCTACCACTCATTTTTTTAAATCTTATTTATTTAATTATGTAAATTTATTGTTAAAAAAAACCCTGAATGCAACTTTCTGTACAGCATAGTCCAGCTCGTTGTTTTTAAACCTTGGCAGAGGAAAGTATACAAGAATTCCAGTGTACTTGGCAAAAGTTTCAATTCAGTTCAATTCAATTCAGTTCAATTCAGTCCAGTTCGATTAATTTAATTTCATTTCAGTTTAAATTCAGTTCAATTCAATTCAGCTAAGTGTATTAGTGTCTTTAGGTTAATCTAGACTGTGGGGATGTACCCTGCAGTGGGCTAGCATCTCCTCTAGGGTATCCCCTGTCTTGTTCCCTGTACTTCCTCGAAACGGCACCAGCACAAGGTTTGCCTCTTCCAAGCAACCGATTTTCATTTGGAAGATAGATCAGTGTAAATGTTTATGCATCCTAGTGGACAGTTCTTTTAATGAATCCCGCAGACATTGTGTATAGCTACTCTTGACGAATGGGTTCTACGATGTTTCTCGAATGTGTCTAAGACGACTGTTGGGTGATGAGCAGGTGAAAAGCCGGATACACAAGCTGAGTTTAGTCATCAGCAGACGAATTTTAATTAGCGAAAGAACACATGCCTGGCCGCTTATCGTGGTTCTGTGTGTCGTGACATTTAGGTATGCCATTTCAGTGGCATTTTTTGTAGTCTGTTCATCTCCAAGACTTCTGGAGTACAACACAGTCCGGTATGATTTTAATAATTTGTCTTTAACAAACACACTGAAGTCAGTTTTGGCATAATCCACAAAAAAAAAAAATGCCCGTGGCATTTCCGTACAGCCGCTCGCCACCATTCTTCTTCCATGGCCATGCAGCTGCCACTATGAGCCGACTGTTCCTGCTACTGGTTCTAGGGCCGGCATTAGCGCGTCGCTGATTCACTCCGGTTCCCTGTGTGCGTGTGCCGCCTGGTGATAAAGTTCCGGGCCTGCCGTAATCGCCGCATCTCCCAAGCAGATAGGAGCGCTGGACCTTTAAAAAAGCCAACCTTCTCGCAAAGATCTCGACAACGCTTTCAAAATGGGAAACTTCACGTCAGGACGGCTGATTGTATAGCTGCTGACATCTGGAATTTTTGTTTTTTTCTATTTTGACATTTTACCAGACGTCCAGAAATAGACTGTACCTACTTCCGCTTAATGTGCATCATAAAATGCGACCTGCATGCTGAAAGAAACCAAAGTGCCAGAATGATCCACATAACGGACGACATTGACCCCACACTCTTGTTCATGTCAGCAAGGAATATTCTTCTATTCCAATCCTTACATATTAGCTACAGTCTTCTTGATACGACTTGCCATGCAAAGCTCATTAAATGGCCACTGCCTATCAACCAGATGTTAAGTAAGAGGTGACCAAAGGCTAAACTTAACCTACATAACCTTGATGTTATTTTATTAGCTATTTTACTGCGGTGGAAAAAGTTCTCCTTCATTATAATAGGCAAATCTTCATCCCTCAGACACATTTATTTATATAAACACCATGAGTATTACCACATCAGCACATTTCGCTTACATGAATAGGGAAAGTCAAGTTCTCCCTGCTGACGACAATTTAGAAGTCTTTCTAACTTTGCCAATATGTCCTTTCTGCTTTTTTTATACTCACCCAAAATAATATAAATAGTTCATTTTGCATTATTATTTATAATAAATATATGTATAAGCATGGTCTTTATGTTAGAAAACAGTTCATTAATCATCTACAGCAGAATAAAAAAATAAGTTTGTTTGCTCATTTTTTTATAGTAATGGTTTTCTTCCTGTGTTTTGGCTGTCATTAAGTCATTTCAGCAAATAGTGACTCGTATAGTACACAATCAGAAATTAGCTATAGTTGTTACAAGTCACACATGATTTACCTGTGATAATATTTGTAGCAATATTTGTTCTGATCCATGGAGGAAAACAGGAATTTCTGTTTCTAAAAATATTTAATAAATATAATAAGTGACATCATTGTTTTGTGGTGGTTATTTTAACCTTAAAACAAAGTTAATGATCTACAGTAATTGAATTTACATATCGTATTATTATGATAAGCTGTTGCTCCTTTGTACAAAGTTAATGTTTTTCACCTAAAACCCTTTTAGATTAATTATCAAAGTGTCCTTCACCTCACAGCATCACTAAATCGTTCTCTATTCCTGTGTAAGACAAAAGTGGGTCATTGTATTTTTCATCGCTGCTGCATTCAATGGCAATTGCTCACCATCATGCCATAGATTTTACAAGCCGTGCCAAATATCATTAGGCCACCCACCGTTTGTATATATATCTGTACAAAAGTCACACTTACATATGCATTGATGTAATTTGCATATACTAGAAGCAAAATATGACCAAAACTGACATTTAATACACCATTGTGTATCAAAAGAAAAAAATCTCATTGGCATTACAGTGAAATTACTCTTCTACTATGTACATGGTACATTCTGTCTTTTAGCCTTAGAAACAATAAAAAGTGCAGGCCGACATTTGACAGACATGCCAGTATTTGGAGAACAAACACTGAGCAATGTCCTCTATATGTCATAAAACATAAATATGTCATAAACATATTTATAGTCATATGTCCCCATAAGCACCAATATCAATATGTATGTGGCTGAAAGGAATGCATTGCACGATAAGTGGTCTTTGCATGGCTTTACACAAATGCTTACCAAATAGTTAAAATACTCAACTTACAACACGATGAAAAAGTAAACACATGCAGAGAGAAAACTCATAATTTAGGCTCTGATTAGGGCATATTTCTGCACAACAGTCAGCTATTAAATACGTTTTTAAAATCCAGTATAATTTATGTTACTGAGCTTAAAATATATATTTTTTTCTATTTCTAAGTCATTTTCTAATTTCTATGTTAATTACCATTTGAATATATTGCTTAAATTAAATGAACCAGACTTGTCTGCCTTTCGCAGCTCGTTCCTTGGATTTTATTTAAACAAACAGGTCAAAGAAGAAAATATCACCCACTATGCGAAAATCTCAACAAAAGAGTGAACATAAGAGGCTGTGACCTTTTAAAAATCCTCCGCTGTTTATGAATCATATTCAGATCAGTTCTGTTGGAATGTAAAACTACAGTTAGTAGAGAATGATAGTGAATTGTTAATGAGTGGTTTTTGGAAATCTTTCAAGGCCACCATACTGAATGCTCACTCTTATGATGAATGACTACCACCATCTTATAATAGGCACTATTGGGACCAGGGAAACAGATCCCTTTTATAGATGATCTCTAAAGGGAAAGAATAAAGTTGTCGTTACAAAACCCGATGCAAGAAACGAAATGCGATCTTATTTTAAACAAGAAATAAGGATTCTAATTACATGAGTGCCAAAGATAAATAAATGGACACATAGCTTGCGCAAATAAATATGCAAACATTTTTAAGTATTAAAAAAACACAATTTGATTACAAAGTAATAATTAAAAAATAATCAAGATGTAAATTGAATAATTCCTTTAAACAGCATTTTTGGGGACTGGAGACATTTCTGCTTTGCAAAATGTGTTTTTGGCTGGAGACTTTGGTATCGCCCCGGGTCGGTGTCGTGCAGGGGCATTTGTCAGCCATGCCCCCCCCAAACACCACCCACAGAGGAATTTATTTAATGCAATTTGTACTAAAGCTGATCATCCTAAAATAAAACAAATAAAAATATTGACTATTTAACGTTACTTGGAGTCAGATACGATTTCCACTCAACATGAAAATTTTGAGCTTGGCTGTTACATTGTTGGCTGTGGTATCACTTGTGGAGTTTGGCAGAGATTGAACTGAATTCATGCGTAATTGAGATTTAATGAGATGAACTAATGCTTTAAAACTAACTGCTATCAACTGCATTAGGATTTCTGTTGTAAAATGGAACCTAAATCACTCACTCACTACCATCTAAATTCTGAGAAAGTGGATGATGTCTGTAAAATGTTTCTGTCAGTATCGGTGCCCATCTGGTCCTGTCCCATGTGTCTTATTCCCGTTTGGCCAGCAGGTGTCGCTGGCCATCCTGTTCCCTCCTCTGTCTGGTAGCCTCTTAGTTGTAAGCATGTCCCTGGACTGCAATGTGGTTGGCTACTGTTTCTACCTCGCCTTTTTGTTGTGGGTTCAAGGCTGGCCAGAGGGCAGCCTCAACTAGTTGTTTTTTTGTTTAGCATCTGTTATTTTATATTCTTTTGGTTTATTAAGTGAGTGTATTCTAGTTCCATTGTGTTTTCTCCCTGTTCCCTGATTGCATCATGTTCAGTTTTCCTTGTTTTAGTTTCACTTGGTCTTTTTACCTGCTATATCCATTAATTGAAATCACCCGTTCCTCGTTGCCCCTAGTAGTCCACACCTGCCCCTTGTTATATCTGTGTATTTAAGTACCAGTCCTCATTCTGTTCTTTAGCCAATCATTGTAGTAGTTACTTGTTAATTGTAGCTATGTTTGTTTTGCAGTCTTGCTCCCAGTTTTGCTCTGTTAGATAGTTCCTTTGTGGTTCCTTTAGCTCTTATTATTTCTGTTTCATTCTTGACCCCTCATTGTCTTCTTGCTGTGTGGCTTTCCCCTTTTTCTTTGTTGTTTTGCTTAATAAACCCTGTTTGTGGTGAGCTGCTCCATGGATCATCCCTTTGTTTCCCTCTTTCGCCAAGCTCCGCGGTAACAGTTTCTGTTGCTCAGTGGTTAGTCGATATAAACTATAGCTGGAAGGTGTATAAATATATAATGGGTTCCGTCCACAGTATGATCTAAGGAAGGCTGGCCCGTGATACTCAGTGGGACCTGTAAACCGACTCCGAACGCAGATCTTTGAAGGAATCCTAACTTATCACTGTCTAGGTGTCTAGCCTGTGAGTCCCTCTGGTTCTGCTCCAACTCATCCTGCTCTACCTTACTGTGTGTTAGCCAGACAGCTTTCCTCCCTATCAAGGTGCACTGCAGCCCATAGCCTTCAGCAGAGAGCTTCTGGGTTCATGATATGGGACAAGCCAACGCCACTAGTTGTCTGTCAACTTTCAGTTTATGCGTTCAATTTATGAAAAAACAGAACGCTGATCCCTTTGGGTACAGAAATACGTTCATAGAAGAGGTGGCCGAATTTAGTCCATTAGCCGGACATCCTGATTTACCAGAGGTCAACGTGTCACTGGGTCAACAAGGGAGTGGCTTGAGTTTCGGTCCTTTAACCAATCCCAGTCTTCATTGTATGACATCACCCAATTTTGGCAGATTGGTCCATCGCATTTTCGAACTCAAGGCTTCCAGCCATCTAGCTGTGGGCAGTTTGTGGCTGAACAGGCTAAGCCTCTCTGTCTATGATCAGAAGGTCAGTGGTTTAAGATGGCCTTGCCTGAATGGCCACATGCCTGTGTACCTATACCAAGGTCTTTAACCCTCAGCTTGTTGTGTTATTTTTACCATGAAATCAAGACAAAGCTTTACACCACTCCATGCAGCCTTTTCAGGTAAGCAAGTTCCTATGTCGTGCATCTATGACACATCCCTTATCAAAAGGTATACACAATAAAACAGTTACTCTCCAAATCTGTGCGCCTTACCGCTTATCAGAAAACGGTTCTTAATGTGATGATGTCATTTGATGAAGACAGTGATTGGTTAAAGTGAAATGCAAGCCCCTCCCTTGCTGACCCAGAAACAAGCTGAAATCACGACATGCTCAATCAGTCTGACCTGCATAACATCTACATCTTTTTCAAACACAGCAAATGACATGAAAGGCTTTTATTGTGTGGCTTCCAGTCCATATGCATACGAAACAGATCAGCATACAGCGGCCTTCGGTCATCTTTACAATAGCCCATTATTGACTTTGAAGTTTCTTTAGATGATCCTGCTATTTTGAAAGAACATGAGTATGTCTGGTGCTACAACCTTACTTCAATTACAGCAGTTAAATGCATTTTTAATTTTGGATGCATTTGCAAAAGAACAGTTTCCTTATTTCTGTGACGGAATGGAGTGTACCCTGGTCAGAAAAACTCTTTGTTTAATACATATATTTTGAGCTTTTGTCATCTATAGATGTAATCATGCCCCATTGTTCGGCATGGGGAAAATCAATAAAGTAATATTAACAGTGAGTCTTAATGTAAGATAACACTTGGATTATTATGCTCGAATTTTTAAGCATTAGTGGTCTATTAGTTGCACTCAAAATTGGACCTTGCCAAAAAATTACAGCCTAAATAAACCGGTTATTTAATGCTAACTTTACCAGTAATTATACTCATGTCACTATGGAAACTGTAGGCTTTTGGAAATGATTAAATGATGCTTTAATTGAATTGTTAGTGTTGTTAGTCATGGTTTCTAACATGGATGCTAAAACTTTGCCCTTGCTATTCTATACAGGGGCGTACATAGAAATTCTGTCCCCCTGACAAAATGTTACCTTGGGCCCCTGTCAAATTTTGCATATCATTTTATGTATTCAAGGGCCCCTGTTAATTGCTGGGGGGCCCTGAATCTGCCAGGGTAACCATGTCCCTCTGATGCCACTGATTGTGTGTGTGGTATCCTGGAATATTCCTGGGGAAATAAAATATCTGTATACCTCAGTTAGATTTGCCAAGATATATCCCTGGTCCACACATCACCAGATCCTGTAGGTTAAAAGTCAGCGGGGGATGGCCAGCATCACCACCAGCCCGCAGATCCAAGCGGCTTTGGCGACCCACCTTTCGCCTGCTTCCCCCCCCCATCTCTCCTCACCTGCCTTTCTCAGGGCTCCACTTATTGTTACCCACAGTCACAAATGTGTTGGCTCCCATGTGGGAATTTGATGGTGTCCTGCAGGCCATGGAACAAGTTTGTATTTGCCCTGTGTTGCCCAGGCAAGTCCTGTCCTCTCCCATCGCCATGCCCTTCCTTTTTTTCCCAGGTTCCCAACTTTCCCAGCTTGAGAAGTTCTCAATTACAGATTGATCGTGGCTGCAAAAATCAGGCTTTGCATTACTGCCTGCGTACCTCTGTTTAACCCGAATTCTCTGTTCCAGATGAAAACATGCTCGAAAGAGGCCAACTCAAACACCATTTAATCCGGCCATTTTGCTCTCCTTCCTGCATACTGTCCAATTGTCATTGCGCAGCTTGAACACTCTGGCTCAATTGGCTTTACTTCACATCTCTTGCTCCCCATTAGCATAACATTTCAAGCTCGATTCCATTGGAATGATTTCATATAATGCATCTGCAGGTAATGTGATAAGTGCAATTCAGGTATGTCTGAACTGGTTGGCAAACAAGACATGCGTTCTCAAAACTGTTTTAGTGGCCCTTGCTCCAGCTTATGACATAAAATGGGAGTGAAAGCTTTTTTTTCTCCCTGGGAGTTCTGGAGAATTTTGCCAGAGTGTGTCAATGTAATAGTTTCCCTGCCACAGCAGTGGTACAATTCCTACTTATTTCACATCGACTTTTGCAGTGTGTATGACGCTCTAGGCTCTTTTCATTTCTATGCGGCTAAAACTGTCGTTCTCATTTGAAACTTTTAACCCCTTTCCTAAGTCACTGAAACAGCATTTCATTTTTCTGTAAGCATATTGATTAGCATAGTGTTTTACGCCAGTGCTGTGTGCCGGTTTCAGGTTTCCGATCCTGTCCATTGCCTTCACTGTCTGTATGATCTGTATGATTGTTTTTGGTGCCTTCTGATTGGACTCCGTTCTAGCTGGATTGATGCTAACCATGATTAGCATCGGGGCAACTGTCTGCAGTTGAGGACTGGCACGTATTCTAATGTTTTTCAAACTGGACAAATCAATCCCGCAGCACATCAATTCAAACAATAATTCAAACTGGCTATTTTGTTTATGCACATTCATTTTTCATTTCATATTTAATTTTTTTATGCCCCTACCGTATTATTTGCAGCTGTTTTCAGGCTCCAAGTCCTGTCTCCAAGGAACATGTTTGCTGCCATAATAAATTCCCCCAAAAGCCGGTTTCAGTCTTTACACGCCACAGGTGACATGATTAGATGAAGAGCACATGGACAGCAGCCGCAGGTGCATGCCGGCCCTGTAGGGGGCGCCTGTGCAGTGACTAGCTGAGACACCGCCGGCAACTTGAATTATTCCGATTACGGTCTTCAGCAGCAGGCCCCCTGGTCACAGCTGGAAAATGGCAGAGCTGAGCTCTCGCTGTGGTCTGACCTGTAGGAATGAGCACATCGGCTGTTGGGGCCTCGAAGATGTGCACTGCATCCTTGTTTCCTGCTAGCGGTTCCCTTTGTAGCCATGTATCCTTGACAAATGGCCAGAGGGCCTTTACTTCACTTCAACAAATCCTGAACTTTCAGGATGGCAACCTTCTTCTGCCTAAGAAATGTCTGTCAGGCTCGATGATCTGTGTGCTGGGTCTTCTTCCACCTGGTTGAGTGTGGAATAGTTTCTCCATCCCTTCTGCTCTTTTCCCCCTAACTGGGGGAGAGGTTATCCTGTCCCCAGGCTCCACCAGAGTTAGTTTGGGGACATCTGTGTTTGTCCTTAGCTCACTACCTGTGTTTCCAATTAGTTTTTAGATTCAAGTTTCAAGCTTGTTTTTTTTTCGGTGGTTTTCTTAAAAAGATTCCCAGGCTCTTGGCAACAGAACGTAATGTTTCCTAGCCTGCCAATGAAAATTGTTACAGTCAGCCTCATCCGTACAGATATGGGTGGTATGAATAAGGCCACTTGATTATGCTGAGGCCACAGCAAACATTTTTTGCAAAGTGCAGAACACAAGATCCCACCTCATTCTCTCTGCATGCCAAGATACGTAAATCAGGACATCAGACTTATCAAAACATTGTGATCTGAAACGCATTTCATTCCTTCTTGATAAATGCATTCTCTTTGTATTTCCTTGCAATGCTTCTGGGAATAATCCTTTTTAAATAACATTCATTGTTCATAAACATGGCAAGGTGTTGTAGAATAGTCATGCACTTAACCTAGCTCACTCTGATCACCAGCCTGTACTTGGATGATAGCATACACAGAACATCTGCAATAACAATAATATACTTGTGTACAGTTTTAGATTTCAACACTTACAGCACTGAAGAAAATAACTGGATTATCAGTCTTTTCTAAGCCATTGATCAGACTGAATGTTTCAGTATCTGCCAATCACAAATAACTGAGAGAGACATGCTAAACCATTCACTCATATTGAATTTTATCTTGCAGTCTTGAAAATAATGTTTACCACGGCCTCAACGGACTCCCTCACAATTCAGCTCTGTGATCAGTCGATGTTGAAGTCCCCGTATCTTCAAAGACTTGTTTTGAAAATAAATGGATACAAATGGACTTCAGAGTTCTTCCGGCAACGGCATTAATCTTTGCTTTTTAATGCTTTCCAGTGAAAGGGTCTCGCTGGAATAGAATGACTTCTAGCGTTAACAGTCTTGTGGCAGGATGCCTGTCAAAACAGCTTCTCATCTGAGCCACAACCTCATTTTTTTGTAGGTTTTCTCTCGTAAACACAGCACCACTAGAGGGTTACCTGCTTCTCCCCAGGGCATTTGGACCAATTCTTTAGACTAGTCTTAGGAGGGCAGCTTCAGATCTATGTGTCCATCTGGCCTTGACATTCCTAAGATCCTCTAATCTTTTTCTTCTCTCTGATTGGCTGCCTGAGTTTCTGGGCCACTTCCCTCTGCTCTCATCAGGCAAGTATGATCTAGAAAGGGAAACCAATGCTTTCCTCAGTGCAAGAAGCACCATCCACCCTAAACCCTTATGGCTCTGGACCATTAGCTTCTCTATAGTGTCTCAGGTGGCACCAGAAGGGCAGCCACTGTGGATAGAAGAAGCAATGTCTTAACGTGTGGTCGTCCATTGATGGTCGATGAGTGTCTCTCCTCTTTGCCACCTCCTGCATGATCCATACCTGATTCACATAACAACCCACGCCAGATGCTCAGTTCAGGTCTTTAAATCCCCTCCTCTGTGAATGACCCCTTCTGACACAGCATGGAACCTTCAGGGAAATATGTAGCTCTGAGTGTTTCATGTTACATTGTATCGTGTCAATCATGTCACGATTGAAAAGGGGTAATAATCGTATACCTTGCCATACATAGTGCAGGTAATTATCTGCACTTTGTGTACATATCTTCATCATAATAGCTTTTGTTTCCATTGTGTGCTAATACTTTGAGCAAAAGCGTTAGCATAAATTATGCACATTAAATAGCTGTTTTAGATATTTTGATCAAATACAAATAACTCCCTATTCATTACGTCAGGGGTAGGAAATCTTATCAACAAAGGGCCAGTGTGTATGCAGGTTTTTGATATAACCTTTAGGTCAGCTGTTCAAACCCAGGAAAAACGCCCAAATAAAATTCTGGGTCCACAGATGAAATTTCGAGGAGCCCATGTGGGTGAAAGCTCTCTGGTCAGACAGTCGGCTGTTATCAGCGACGTCACAGCAGTCAGTCCGAGCCCCCCCGACAGAGCTTAGCATCGCATTTCTCAGGAACTGCCATGCGTTGTTTGTGGTGGCAAAACATGCGAGCACGAGTGGTGCAAGCCAGACAAGCCGGGGACGCTGTCAGTCAGGGATGCTGGGATTTGTGGTTGGTTACGTCTGGGCAAGTAGCGGCGTCAGCAACCTGTGCGGCAGTCAGCATCCTAGGGGCCGCCGGGGACAATTATCTTCGAACCAGTGGCTAGGATAGCGATTCAGCTTCGCGTAATGCGGCGTACAATGAGACATGCCACCCATCTCCTCAAATATGCATTTAGCTAGTTTTACATATTACCTGTGGTGGATAGGGACATATCATATGAGATGTGATTTTTTAATGATTATGTTTCCACCGTTCATGTTAAGTGCGGGTGACTGTAACACCTGCATGCCCCACATACGGTACGGCCACCCGGCCTCATGCAAACCCACAATGCAACTGTGATCAAACTCTGTCAAGCGCTGGTAATGCCGTCTCATGCGTCTAAGAGGCATCCTCTGTGTCTGGTGACGAGACGTGCCAGCTCTCTGCAAATCGAATAATTTACAAAGCCATCACTGCTCTGCACGTGTACCAAATTACACCCAAATCGGGCCATCACTTCTAGGCGTCTAACCTTTTTTTTGTCACTGAGTGTGTGTGTGTATGTGTGTGTGTGTACATATGTGTGTGTGTGTACATATATATATGCCATTATTTATTCAAATAAATAAATTATTAAATACGCTGAAATCTGTGTACACTTGTATGTACACAGTTATGATGAGCATGACCATGCCATACCATTATGTTTCATATTTATTTATGAAGGTCATCTTTTATACAACAACTAAAATCAAAAGACTAAAAGATACGGTAAACTGTTGACCTTGGTTGACTCTTATCTGTAGTATTTTTTTATTTATTTATATAAGGTGTTCTATAAAGTCCTAAAGCGTTCTGAGCATGATAAATAAATACATCTTTAGTGTCACCGTGACAGGGTGCTACCATTTCCTTTGGGGAGGGGGGGAGCGGAAATGTTGAACGTTTGCCAGGGGCTGCAGTACATTAATGATTTTCTCTTACTCAGCAGCCAGTGCTGGCTGCACTTCAGGGCTGTGCTGAATTTCACCGCTTAGCATCATGCTAAGCCTGCTAGAGACTGGCCTAGCTAAATATCCCAAAAAATCCAAAATCTTGCACCATTATTATGCTGTCTCATTTTACTTTATGCTATATTGTTTGTTTTTTTATCACTGACACTGAAAAGAAGCAACTATGAATCTATGCATAAGAACGGCGATAATAATGATATTACTACAAATGCAGTTATATATATACAGGAACTCTTGTACATGTACAATACATGAATATGCATGAGTATATACCTAAATAGTGAGGCTGAATGATGGAAAATGTACAGAGAATTGACTCATCAGTTAGTGATTAGTGATGAGTCCATTTTTTTCTCTCAATCCCCATATGTCTTCTAAGTAGCCATGATAAGTAAACTAAGAATATATATTTGAAATGCATTTCGATTTTCAATCTACATGCCCAAATAATTTTTAAGCAAATATTTTAAGCCATTTAATAAAGCAAAGCAGCACTTGTGATTTATTTCCTCAGCAATATTTTGTTGATTTGTACTAAAGTAGCTGCTCACTGCTTTCATTATATAAATGTCTGCAGCTAAAATGCAAATTCGCGTGATACTGACCACTGGGGAATTTGAATAATGGTAATGATTCCGGTGAGGCTTTCTATCTACAAATGCTTTTATATGATTGCTTCAAACACGCACACATACACTTAAAAAAAAACGTAAACGTTACTTACTATCCCAATCAATAATGATTGTCACAAATAAATAAAATTTGCCGTCAAAAATAAGACTCCTTACTGAAGGAAGACTCCTTCTTTTCTGTTATTTTAGTTGCCTCCTGTAAGTCAAGGTGTGATATGTAAATTCGGACAGCTGTTTCTGAATTCAGGATTCAGTCCTCCGGTAATTAACAGCTCTCCGAGCTGCGGCAAATTCGAACGTAGGTGAAATGTGCTCTGTCGACTCTGAAAGTTGGGGAAGCCGATTCTCAGAGTCAGAATTAATGGGGTGCAGTTTGACGAAGGCACTGTGGCAGCTCTCAGCTTTCTGACTCTCTGAAATAAAGGCACCAAACTCTGTTTTACTCTCCGATGAGATGGTGAGAGTCTGCCAATATTTCCGATGACATTGGGAGTCAGCTGGTCTCTTTGCGTATTTTTTCCTTAGTTGGTGTATTTGCATAAATCAGCCTTGGTTTCATTGCCCTATGACAACTCCCCAGCTAGCTAGGCTCTTAGACCAGATTAAGTATCTTAATCATGGGCACTAAAACAGGGCCCATTCTAGAAATGGCAACCCTTGAATTGTTGGTCATTACATATTATTAGTGCACCACGTGTACATATTACAAATAGCCTGCGAATACTACATTATGATAATTTCGCATGGTGTGGTTCTCGTTGTCGCCCGATTTAGCATAACAAGTTTCTGGAAGTAGCGGTTAAATTGCTAAGTGAAAATCCACGCTTAGCTAGAAGTAATTAATTGTGACACTTTCAATGCAAATAAATGGCAACTTTTCCTTTAGCTGTTAATTCACTGAATAAATAATTAGAAATATGTGACCCTATCTTTATGTCGATCGGACCATTTTCTGTACCTCCCTGCCCTATTCTGGGTCATAGTTTATCCCAGAAGCTATGGGTGCAAGGCAGGGAATAACCCGGGATGGTGTGGCCAGCCATTGCAGGGTACACTCACAGACTATTCACACCTATAGACAATCGGGGGGGGGGGCATGGGAAGAACTTGAATGCTTCACTCGCAT
>JAODKC010000053.1:3212295-3226837 GCA_026777985.1 Mormyrops attenuatus | reverse complement strand
CCCCCCCCCCCCCCCCCCCCCCCCCCCCCCCCCCACCCGCCAACTGAAGCCGACGGTCTACTTCTGGGGGGGATGAATGAAGCCGAATTAAACATTGGCTGGGGCACGCCCTTATCCTGGTTCCTGTGCCCCTGGGTAGGATGATATTTTATTAAAGAAATATCGGTATTCCAAAGTCCTCCAAACATCCAAGATGGGAATGGCATTTCCCAACACCATCTAGCAGCATGTCTTTTCTATCCACTGTGGGGGCATGGATTGTAAAAAAACAAGAAGAAGAAGATGCAGTTTGTAGCCCCTGAGTGATGCTCGGTTACAAGTCAAAGTCATAACTATAAATCACTCTTCCCCTGTTGTCAACACCATATTTTTGGTAACGCAGGCCATTCATACTGTTTTCACATATCTGTGTTTTTTTCTGCCATGCGTACAGTAATCAGCAGGAGACGAGTGCAGAGACACGCAGGTTACTAATGATGTTCATGATTGTGTCACAGTGCACCCGGCTGTACCATCCACACTGGAGTCACATGCTACACGTCACGCACTTCGAGAATTGTCACACTGTACTTGGCCTGTATGACCTACAGCCTACGTGTAGACCCACTTAACGCACATATTGCAGTTGTTATGGCTTGTAGTCTATCAGAATGGGTACCTCTGTTACGCAGCCAAATTTCCTTTGCACAATCCACGTAATTTTTTTATTCCAGTACCTGGCAAATCTTCCCATATACTCAATTCAATTTATACAGAGAATTTTCACAATTTTACATTGTCTCAAAGCGCATTACATTATCCCTGCTCAAAGCCCCCAGTGAGCAAGCCAGAGGCAACAGTGGCAAGGAAAAACTCCCTAGAAGGAAGAAATCTTGGGAGGAACCAAACCCAAAGGGGGAGCCCATACTGCTGGGGGTCTATTACAAACCATGCTACTTAGCTATCATGCTATCATTAAGCGATGCACAAAGGACGGAAAATATGCGTTTACTTAGGTTGATGAGAGAGAACGTCTTTTTGGGGTACCTGAAGGGACTAGGATTATGTAAAATTGGACTAAAATCGGACTCCCCTCTACCATTACCATACTATTGGAAAAACACAAGTGCTTTGTACCTGCATTGTGTGATCAGTTGGTGATGGTACAGTGGTACATAGTGATCTAGAAGGGAGAAGTTTCCATACCTAACTCATACTATTGCCATGTCTAGTCTGTAAAAGTGTCATAACAGTGAAACATTGTATGAAAGAGAAGGGAAAAAATAAGCTCCAGAAACATCAATCTAGACATTTTGGCACCTCCAAGGGCAAGAATTCAGTCATAGAGAGTGATCTGCCACATACGGGGGACGGGGAGAGATTTTGTTCAAAAGAAAAACGTAAGATCAACTCAGCTAGGCTGAGCAGACAAAGGTCAAACATCTTCAGCAAAGGGTTAATTAAACTTCTTTGGCGACAGAGTTTTAAATTTGAACTCTTCCTTGTAATCTATCGGGGTTTGTCCATAGAAAAACCTTTTCAGTATGACTTCAGGCAGGGCCACCAACGTTGGTCAGCTGGCCTGCGTGAGATTTTTCGACTCGAGACAAGTCTGCACACACATTTACATGTATGTTACAATGTTATTACCTTGTAAATAGTCTGTAGGGTTTGCAAACTGCCTCAGCGCTGAAGTAAGCTAATCTTACGTTTATAATGGAATAATACAGACTTGCAGGCCAGTGACAGTGTGTGAGTGTGAGGGTCTGAAAGCATGAATACCACAGCAGATGTGTGAGTTGGCATCCCTGCTATAGGGTGTGTATTACAGAGAGAAGCAAACCAATAAACCGAGAGGAAAAAGGTCTGCCTTGCTCTTGGTAGGATGCTAAGCGCACACAGCCTCTGAAATGTCCTCACCCCCAACGGATGCACCTTTGTGAAGATTTATTGCAGGGCAGTGACAAGGATCTCCTTTTGTTAAGCATGCATTTTGTGAGGGGAAAGCACTTGATTAGCAAGCTACCAAAAGTTAGCCAGCTTGCACTTAAGATTTTAGCTTGTTTTAGTGTTTCTGTATCGAAGCGACACCGTGTTGGCCTTACACGAAGTCTTTGCCAGCTCACTGGTCCAGAGAAACCCTGCATGCCTCCCTTTTTAAATTAAAAAACTGTGTCCAGTGGGCAATTAGTCAACGCAATTAGCGGCAATGCTAAGGAAGCAATCAGACTTTGGAGGAAGGGCGAGAGTCTGTACCACCAAATCGAAGCTCCATGAGTGAGCGCTTGTCAATTACTGCAATTTTGTCCCATTCTACCACGTGAGATTAGCACACAGGTAGGACCGCACAGCTCAACTGATTCTGGAACCTTGCTTCTGAACAGGCAACCTCTTTCACTAATTTTGTTTACTCCCAACAAACATGGAACGTTAAGCTAACGTTAGCCTATGGTTCTCCTATCATGAAGCTTAGAGAATGGTTGCTCCGAATGATTATGCATCAGAACCTTCTGCAAATGCTTTGAGATCTAAAAAAATCTAACATTACATGAACATTCTGAGCTCTGAATCTGGGTTGCTGCTACAGCCAATGATGTTTGCCATTGTGGGTACTTGTTGGCCTGTGTTGTAAATATTTTCACGGTGGTCTAGAAAAACTAAACAGAAAACAAAAATGCTGCCTTTGGAGGGAGCCTCAGCTCTGGCCTTTTTGTATCGATATCTGTATTGATTAGTACTGTCTGTCATTTGCTGTTTTTTTTTCGAAATGTATAAATTTGGTGTGTTCTGTTTTGTTGAGCTCCAGTAATCCAGCTACAATTTGAACATGTCCTAAGGCTCATTGTTTGTTTATTTGAAATTTTCCCCCTGCTAGTGAATGCAGCTTCTTATTTTGGTGTTGTGTTACATCCAGTCCCACATGTCCAAGCTTTTGAAGGGAAACTATTGTAAATAACCAAGCTTGTGTTCGTTTTCACATATATCTGACTCTCACACTAAGGATGCTGTTTTTTTATAACTTGAGTCTGCACAGTGTACTGGCAGATCTTATTTAGTTAAGATCTAATTAGCTACAGCTGAATTACTTATCTTTTCAGCACCTACAGAGCTACTAAGGAATACCTTTGCCGGAGGGTGCCTCTTACCAGCACTTAAAACTCCTGTTGTAGGGATGTTTGACTTTAAAGTCTGTAGTCATACCCAGTTGAAGAAAAACAAGAACAGGCCTTTCATTGGCTCTTAGCAAAATTTAATTGGGAATGAGCATCGAACCTGCAGGAGTCTCCTAAACTCTGAGATAGTAACATCAGATTCAGGAATAGCTGTCCTTTCAAATGTTTCACTGCGAGCGGAGTGAGCGCAGCGGTTTTCTCACTTCGAAATGTACAGTGTGTGAGGAGACACACTGTGACAAGTCATCACCATTTTTGCACGGATCTAAATGTCATGGGGATTCGTACTCCCCATGTATGCCCCACCAATGGGGTAAATGAAGGCAGCAAATCTTAGCGTTACCATCTGCTTCACCCACAGAGCTTAGCCCCTGTTGGGAGCTATAAACCAGGATGACTTTGAACATCATAATTGCTGTTTGCATCGGCTGTTATGTGTATGAAAAAAAAGTGCAAATATATATTTGTATTCAGCTCTACCTCTTAAGCTACAAGGAAAATTAATTTGTCAGATATTGCCCAGCTGAGGTTAGTGGCTCTTTTTTCATTTCATGTCATCAAGAGTTTTATTTTGTTAATGTGTTTTTCATAGATTTTTTTTTAACTTTTCCTCAAGGATATACCTTTTAGCAAAGCAAGTCAGTGTCCATAAATGTGCCCATAAATGAATTACCACAAATTCCTTATCACTGTCAGTTCTTTCGTTTTGGAAAATTGTTGCTGTAGCCTGTTTCTTGTAACAAACTCTTGATGGAATAGCATTTTCTAAGGCTGTCAGATTGAAAATCCTCATAAAATGCATGTTCATTCTGCCTTTACATAGCTCATATAGAACGTCCCCCACCTGCTCTCTAGTATATGGTTACCCCCCCCCCCAACACACACACACACACACACACACAAACACACCACACACACACAAACACACCACACACAGACACACACACACACAAACACACCACACACAGACACACACAATCCCTTAGGCTTTGAAACCTGTTTATCCTTTAGCAGATGTTTTGTAGTTTTAACATAGATTAAAAAAAAACTGTGAATTGGGACCAATATCAAATGATGATGTCAAGGTGTTAAATGTACTATAATAATTTTTAAAGAATTCATCCAGGGTTGCCGGTTGAAACCTCATGGTCGGCAGAGTGACCTCACCATTGGGCCCATGACCAAGGCCCTAAACCCCAATTTCCCCAAGGACTGTCTGACCCTACTGTCTCCTCTACACCAGTTCCATGAGGTGGCCTCCTGAGATGCTTTTCCAGCTGTCCCGAAGGAGGTCCCACATATGCTGAGCACTCATTGGCCGCTTTTACTTCACTTTCTGGTCAAACTCCTCTAAAACCATTTCTGCTGTGTTTAAGTCAGGTGTCCAGATCATGTGATGTGACACTATCACTCTCCTTAGTAGGCGGTTTGTGTAACTGCGTTGTATTGCGGTCAAAAAATGATGTGAGGAACTGGTCACCAAACTGCCTTTAATTCTGAAACAGCAGCACAATATTCAGCATAATATATACAGAACAGTTGTGTCTCTTATACATGCTGGCATGGCGTTGCCCAAATGGGACAAATGCAACAGAAAACAATTCACTTCGTACCTGAAACAGCAACACAATACTCACTGGAATATATACAGAACAGTCATCTCTTGTACACTGCAGGAGAGAGTGCAGTGGTCGAATCACCAACAAGTTCAGCTAAGTGTCAAACATGGTAAAAGCAATTAAAAAAATAAAAGAGCACTAATCACCATTGTTACCCATTTTTAACAGATCTTATGAAAGTTGGAAAAAAAATTATATGTGCTGAAGAATGAATCAAATAGCAAATTTGTACACAGAAAACAAATGCATCTTACTGCTGACAAATGCACTGGAAACCCCGCCCAGTATTACCTGCACCAGTTGTACCAGTCAGGCATCTCCCTGCAGTGTCTGTTCTAAAGAATCGTATACAGCCCTGTTACACTTGGCGTCTCCAAACTTCTGACTGGAACTGTATATAATTCATTAAAAAAGAATACACAAAATTTAAAACAATAAAAAATAAAATCATATATCAAATTAAAATGTTTTTGTGCAGGCAGAAACATGGCCACCTCAAGCTAAATGCAGAATAGGCAGTTGCCTTGGGATGCCCGGAATGACCTGCGCTGCGGAGGTTGTGGAATGGTCGCCAGTTTTCTTGGTGGGGGGGGGGCTCCCAAAGCATTGCCTAGGGCCCCTGAAAAGGAAGAGCAGGCGCTCTGTATCCTAAGATGGACCGGCATCCCAAACAGGGTTGTGCCACCTTGCAGATTTGTACGGGAAGCAGGAAGATGGATGGATGGATGGATTGATGAATCTCGAGGCCTTCTGTTTCATTAGTATACATAAAAAGTTTTTGGTTGTCAGAGTAGACACGTCACAGTAAATTAATGCATTGTCAGGAATCAGTAATGGGGTATTACAAGTCTGCTATGTTATGGTATGTCAAGTGTCGGCATAATTAAGCTGTTATTTCTTATTGTGCATATTTGAAAGACTAATTGTTTTATATGCTTGCGCATGCAGTCGAAGGGTATTTACTAATTAGATGACTTGTGGTTAAATTAAATGAAATGAGTGGTGTTTAAGCTGTATTGATTCTTAATAAGTGTGTTCTCTATCGATTTTAAGCAATTGCTTCCTTAATTTACTTAATGCTATGTGTTCAGTGTTAGTTTTTAATAATTTAATGAATGTGTAGAATAAATGCATTCGGCATTGATTGATCGTATCCAACTGTAAAAATAGTCTTCGACATAAGTAGGTACATTTCTACCTTCTATAAATGTACTGGTTATTTGTTTAAATAGCTTTAAAGTTTTTTAGGTTAATTTTTAAGTGATAAACAAGCTAGCTTCATGGCATGTTCTAAAATCACTATTAAGGTGCTCTCGATAATATTGGGCAAAGTACCTAGGCTCATATATTTTATTTTGTAAACCAAAACTGTGCCCCAGTGTTTTTATTGCATGATGATATTTATTTTACGATGTAACGTAATTACGTTAGAAACCATAGTGATCACGAGCATTTGAATCAGCCTGGTGGTGGATGTCACCTCACTCGGTCCAAGGGATGGGGTCGACCTCCCAAGGGAAGAGTTTTCCCTCCAAATGATAGGGCCTGGCAATATTTCAGAGTAATCGCTTTGAGATTAACAGTCCAGTAGGATAATGACCCCAAGCGGTGTCCACATGGGATCTGACGTTGCAGTACTCCAAATGATTACTTGGTTACCTTCTGCCTTCAAAGTAATGCTATGGAGTATAATAAGAGTCATACGTGCTTTTATGTGTGTGTGCATTTATGTTAATTCATATATCATACAATATCAAGGTTGAGAGCCTGTGAGCGCAATAAAATAATAACAGACCTTATAAATGAGGAATATAATCATTTACTTGTATAATGGGTAACTAATGTGGGCTAACCTTTACATATAAGCAAAATAGCACTGTTCTTCTAATCATTCAAGCAACAAAGGAATTAATCTGTATTTATGATGATGGGGAAGCTGTAATATAGTAGTCCATTAGAGCAGAAAACATGTCAGAAATAGTATGTATTTAGTGGTGAAGTAAGTATCACTGTTAGCTCACACCTCAGAGCTTTGCATGTACTCACCATGTTAAATGAGTCCTCTCTGGGTACTGGGTACTTTCCTCCTCTCTTGGTACTGAGTACTGGGTACTTTCCTCCTCTCTGGGTACTGAGTACTGCGTACTTTTCTGCTCTCTGGGTACTGGGTACTTTCCTGCTCTCTGGGTACTGAGTACTGGGTACTTTTCTGCTCTCTGGGTACTGGGTACTTTCCTCCCTCAGACCATCTATAAATTGCCTGGAGTGTCTTTGTCATGTGATGGGCTGGCATCCTTCTTCTTCGATACATTCAAGGTTGCGAAGACCACGTAGTGGATATGCGTCAATCTGAAAATGTAGGCTAGATACATTTGATGAGGAAGATAAGATGTTTTATATGTTAAATCCATTATATTTAGTTGTACATACAATGCTCACAGTAAGTCTTGTGACTTGCTTAATTCAGTAAAATGCTTTCTGTATAATTTATTGGCTTCATAATAAAAGTACATTGACAAGCAGTGTTTAACATATCTGCACATACTGTAACTTCCACACAGACTTTTTTTTCTAATTACGTGTGATAAATTTTTGACTGACTCATTCAGTCCTGCTCTTACCATTTTGCTTTTAATTGCAATTGTAGTGACTGGCTCCCAGAGAGATACCAAAGACAAGTGTTTTGGGGCTTTATGTTACTGCGAAGGTGTTGCTAATTAAAAAGCACCCAGTGAGACTGCTCGTCGCTGACCTTTTTTATAACTCAGATCAGCTCTTTTTGGACTACAATTTGCATTTCAATTTGTTGCTACTTGAAATTAATGCTATACTCTGTTTATGGCTTCCCAGAAACACTGAGAATGACCGTCCATATTGTGCAATCTGTTTCTCGTTCGCTCGCACGACGCGTCAGTCCCCCTGCAGGTACGTCTAAGATGCACGCTCATTTACGGTCGATGTGGAGGGTTCCAGTGTCACGGCCATTGACACGTTTCAAGGTCAGGATGAATTTTTATAGATGGAAGGGACATTATATATTTAGTGCAGTTTGTGTAATGACTGCAGTCCTCTTGGTTGTTTTCCACTATGAAATCTATAGTTTTATTTAAAAACACACCCAAAGGCCACAATTGTTTGTTTCACTTTTTGTTTAAAGCCTAACAAAGGGATATCCTTCATTGTTTTAATTACGCATTTTTTTATTTCTACATTCTATTTTATGAACGAGAACTGTGCTAAATTAACACGCACAGTTTTACAGTTTTAAATCTTTGCAGTGTCCCAGAACTGTAAATAATACTGATGAGAAATACGTCGTGAATGTATATCTCGATGAGGATGACAGTGGGCAGCCTCCCAAAGAATCGTCAGCTTGAGAAACAACTGGAAAAGGTTCAAGATCAGCGCGCACGTCGGTTAAATGCACCAATCGTGTTACTCATCGCTGACAGATTACTTTTCCCTTGGTGGTGGAGGATTTATTCATTTACTTTTTTAATGACAAATGTGCCCCGGACGTAAAGCATCTGTATTTGAAATATTCAGAATTCACGGTTTATTTTCAAGTTACACTTACACATAACGGTAATAATAATGCTTATTTTTATTTGTATCTGAAAAATTTGATCAGATACAGAAAATGAGGTCAGGATCACAGCATTTGTGTCAGAACCAGCCAGCCAGCCAGCAGTCTCCCGTATTCACAGCGTCGCTGAGTTACAGGCTGCGTCGGCTTTGCTGACATCATGGATGATGTTTGAATGGATTATACTGTCCCGGAGCCTTAGTCTCCTGCTATAGCCTGCTTTGGGTGTCGTTCATGTGTTCATGTCCATGTTCATGCAATCCGGAACCCTCCACGACCCTGCCCAGGTTAACTGGATTGAAGATGAATGGATGAATCTATTACGAACCATTGGAAAATTGCTGTTTATGCATCTATTAATACAAAATAGCTTTGCTAATGCTTTAATGAATATTCCCTTTAGACATGATGTAATACATCACTGTATAATCAGATGCTTGGAGCATTTTTGAACTTGGTTACTTAAGGAGAAAATGCATTTGCAATTTATGGTTTCGAAGTTCCTAAACCAGGTTGAACTTTGCGGTAGAAAATAAGTGGTTGGCTGGCATTTGTAGTTGTTGAAAGGAGAGAAACCCACGTGGGTGTGAATTAGAGTACGCAGGACTGAGTCCGAGATGAAAGGAAGGGCTATCTCGGTGGATACCTCTCTGTAAAGATGACAGGATGCTGGCACGCCGCATCCCGGCTGACAAGCCCATTCCCTGCCTAATCTCTCCAGGAACCCCTTGCCTGGAGTCCTCCGGAGATGCCACGGTGAAGTGTGGGGATCTGCCTGCTTGTTTGTTTGTGTCTATGTGCCTCGGTGTGTGTGTGTGTGTGTGTGTGTGAGAGAGAGAGAGAGAGAGAAAGAGTGAGTCATGGGTTTTCCTTCATCTCAATCCCTGTGGTTGTTGAGTCAAACATAAATCTGCACGTTGACTTGTACTGGCCAGCTCTAAGAGGTGACTATTTGTCTTTGGGGTGTATGCTGGCAACCAGTATGGTGGAGTAGCTGACCCATTCGCCATAGCTCTCTGTCTGAAGAGGTGGACGTCCCCACCAGTGGAGCGGAGCATCCAGCAGTCGCTCAGAGCGAGAACTGGTGTGGGAACGAGTGATAGACGAAGGGGTTCGCCGGATGAGATGAGCAGAGGTGGGTAGTTCAGGTCCAGAATACAGAATGTTTCAGCTAACCAGATGAGTACTCTGTGACTGTGACTCGTTATGCTCAACTGGTTGGTAGAAACAAAATCTTGGTCTGGATTTTTATTTTCTGGACCTGAACTTTCCAACTCTGGAGACGTGCCAGCAGCTCATCCCACACAGTGTTTCAGTTAATATCTTATGATTGTTCAATGAGTAGAATTTTTTTATTTAAAATATTTCCACAGGCCAATAAAACCAGAGGCTCCATAAAGGGGGGAGGAGGGATGTTAGGACGATTCCAAGTGCCACTGACTGACAGGGGCCCTAAAAAATTTGGAACATAATTGGGCTGGGCTGGGGGTCAGATATGATATACTGCACCCCTGCAGCTGAAATAAAGAGTCTGGGTGTTGTAAGAAATATCCTACAAAAATAAAATAGAAGATGTGTAGGTATTTGTAACCAGAGGTGGCAATTCAGGTCCAGAAATTAAAAATCCAGACCAGGATTTTGTTTCAATCAACCATCTGAGCATAAAGAGTCACAGTCAAATAGTACTCAACTGGTTGGTTGAAACAAAATCCTGGTCTGGATTTTTATTTTCTGGACCTGAAATTGCTACCTCTACTTGTAACACTGTTGAACAGGTTGGAAGCCAAACGTGTGTGGTTTGGAAAACAGAAATAACAATCGTCAAAACCGCTTCTGCGGCCATGTCTCTCTAGTTTAAAGACAAATATATGTTCAGCCCTGCAGCTTTATGGTATTTACAGACAGTCCCCACACTAAGAACGACCGGCTTACAGACAACTTGTACTTACGAAGAAACTGCCATAAATCCAAGTTAAATACGATGGTTCGTAATAATGAACAGACGCACTACTTTGTGACGCTCGTGAAAACATTGTGTGACAGCGGTTCATCAGCTCAACGTACAGTACAGTACTGCATGTAGTTCCTTTGCACGTAGTATGTAGTTATTGTATATTATTATTATTATGTACAGCATTATTGTTTATCTGACTTACCTACAAATTCGACTTAAAGACAGACTTAGAGAACGGATCTCGTTCTGCCTGTATATTCCATTTTTTTGTGCTTTCAGGTGGAGCTCCAGTGAAAGGGGCCCATGACATTATTTATTTGTTTTAGGGCATGGGGGGGTGAGCAGCAGTGTTTTCCAAGGGGGCAGTCACATGATCTTTTTTATCTCCATGCTTCTTTGCATGTTTATATGTAACAGTTTATGCTATTTTATGGTCCCTCCTGCATAGATAACAGCAGAACCACACAGGTGATTTTGGGGTGGGGGCGGGGCGGAATAAAATCTCGAGAGGACCTGATTGCGTTCTGCAGTATGCAGTAGGGTGAAAACACAATTATAACCGCACATGTTAGAATTACTGCAATCTGTTTTTTATCCCATCTGCAGAGTACTTTAGCTTTCATCTGGCAATAGCGAGTGGAGATGAAAAATCAGCAGTTATGAATATAATGAGGTATAAGACTGACTGAAAAAAGACACACACACACACACACATATATATATATGTGTGTGTGCGTGTGTCATGGAAAGAATGAGGTTTAAGTTTGATGATACATACATACAGCCATTAAATGACTGGCAAGAGCTGGATAGGCTGGTGGGACATCATATTGTCTTTAATAACATCTGCTCATCCATGTATGCAGTTCTTTTTCCATAAATACCAAAGTACCACATTCTGAGTGACATGCACAGCAAACAAAGGCTTCCCCACCCCCCCACCCCGAATGGGATGCCAGTTGTAGTAAAGGCCTTCAGAGAAAATTCATCCAATTTGCGCCTTCACTATGGGCTGAAGATAGACACTTTAACCTGAAGGATTATCATCTGATATATTTCCCAATAGAAGGCACTTGTGCTGAAATTACTTTTGAGAAATGCATGCCCTGTATCCACAGATGATAATGGACTTTATACGACTCTTCCCCATACAAACACTTGGTGCAACGCATGGTGTATGTAAAGTACCAGGCTTATGGGGATGTGGAGTGCCATCAGGGTGCCATCACACAACCCCCCCCCCCGCAAACTTCACCTCCTAATTTCACTTTGTTCGGAGGGTGAATTCCGGCGGTGGGACCAGCGGTTCGCTAAATCGGTGCCCCCTCAGAAGCTGCCGCCCATGTCGGATTGACCGGCACTGACTGCCATGGTAACACAACTGGTGAGAGACAGATTGCAGAGCAACCTGCATCGTCATAACCTCTAACTCAGCACGTAGGTCACCAGCTCAAGCAATCAATCAGTCTCTTCGTGGCGTGGTGCTCCTGGATTCCACTGCTGCACTTACACTTGTTCGCCTCTGGGGTTGTGGGTCACGGACACCATTGCCCCTGACATTTTTCAATGTCAAACTTGTTTTTTTGAAAACATCACAATTGATCGTGTGGTCCTGTTTTGTGGCGCTGTACCACGGTCTTCATGTCACCCAGCTGAAACAGACGCACTCTGCAAAAGTTTCAATAAAAAAACAGCCTCGATCCTGACAAAACTGTACAGCGAATTCATTTTTTTCTCTCTCTCTCTCTTCCATCAGGTGTGAAATAGCCTAATTCAAGTATCACAGGAACCCAAAAAGCTGAAGGGGACTTGCCAGTAGTTCCACATATTTGCAAAGTGTCCTTCTGAATTCACATCTTCTTAACTGAATTATTACATGAATTTGGGTCCCCTTTTCATTTCACTTCAGCTTCTTGTCAAGTGTCAGAGGTTGAACATTATTTTTTCTTTCATTTCCATATAAAAACTTTCTTCCCCATTAAAATGTTTAGTCTCCATACTGTAAATACAATTTAAGTGTGGCCTCAACCTCATCATCACATTCAATGTTTGGCAGCTGCTGTATTCTGGGTTTTATATTAGTGATACATTTATGTCTTCTGACCTTCATGCAGGTGTGTACGTAAAGTGAAGGGAAAATGCATTAAGGTGCTTTAAGATGCATTAAAAGCTGATGCGTGTTGTAGCACACGAAGTATCATCCATTCCCCTTTCTTTACTGTAACCTCTCATTGTACTGCTGGCGCAGTCCGTCTGCCATGAGTTGACTTCCTGGTTGAACACTGCTGACAAGATCGGCATCAAATGTAGCCACTCCGAATGCAAGACGGAAGACGGCTTTGGTGCATGTCGAAACGGGCACCCCACGGGGTCCTAATCTGTTGCTGTATTGTTCCTCGGGTTCGAAACGCCTTTGAAGTCGAAGCAGATTGTTATACTCAGTCAGGTTGATTTCCCTTGAACCTGTTTCTGGGCTTTTATCCATAACCTACCGTGATACCAGCATGACAGCTACAAGCGTTGCACTTACTGAGGGGCTGAGCGGGAATCGTAACCTTTGCCAATGTGGATTTCACGGGGCTACCTGGGATTGTCGAGCGCAGAGGGGAGGCGGCGTGACACTCGGTGTCACTGAAAATCGCAAATGACAGCCTGAGCTGGATGACCGGGTTAAAGCTCGGTGTCACCGGAGCGGTGGCTCACATCTAATTTGTGTTTAATGCACATAACATAGCAAAACAAGAGACAATGGGTCGCAGGAAAATGCAGAGAGAGAGGACGACCGATGATTGGATGTTAAGCATTCATCGTTTGGAGACGAGCCAATTAAAATGCAGCAGTTTCTGACGATGACAGCTACTATTTGGCATTTATTTTGCAGACTAGCTATAGCTAGTTGCTGTGATGTGATCAATCGAAAATTGTAGGGTTAAACACTTTCACGTTTGGTCTCAGTATCTTCCTCCATGGCTTTAGGCTATTCTCATTTGTGTTCTCTGGCTTGAAGACGTGAGCTAATTACTCTAAACGAGTCATATGTGATGTGCATAGCATGTCGAAGACAAGTTTTTCACATATTAAGTACTTCAATCAAGTTTATACTAGTAACGACCTGCTAATGAGTCACTCATTTTATTACCATCTTTAAGTGTCCTTGAAATATTCTGTTTGGGGGCATTTTGGTCTGTATTTTAAACACAGATGTAAACCAGGGAAATGTGTTATCTTGTGAATTACTGGCATCCACAGGCCTTTCAAGAGAGCCTTGATCGGAATTTTAATCGCGTGCCATTTTGGTTAATGGGAAACCTCGGGAGAATCTTCATAACATAAACGACGGGAGTCCAGGAGGGTTTTCTGTCTTTGTGGAAATGCAGAAAGTGGAAATTTGGAGAAAAGCCCTTTCACTGAGCCCTCTGTGGCCAGGATGCCCGGGATCACCCTCAGAGAGATGACTGCCAATTTATCTTCATTTATCAGACAGTTATGCTCATGTTTGGCCATCCATCTTCATCCCACAATGAAGAAAAGAATAGATTTTGATTTCATTTCTTATACATTAAATTAATTAAAGATCTTAACCAAAGATAAATAGGCTGAGCACAACAAGTAGAACAAAAACATACCTTTAAAGGATGCGACATTCAATTTTTTTAACCTGTTTGCACCCACGCTCACCCTTACTAGGCTCCAGCCTTGTCCAAGAAGTTAAAACTCTGTGGATTATGTTATAAACTCTCAATTTTCCCAAAGTTCTGCAGCTGATATAAGGTGGATCCCACAGGATCAGAAATATATTTCTGTCTGTATTTGCTAGAAAGGGCGATGATAGATCATCACGCTGATAGTTAAAATTTTCACGGTGAATTACGACGCAAGCGTTTAGGTCAGAGTGTAGAATCGACTGATGAAAAAGGTAGCGACGCACCTTAATTCAGACGCGAATGAGGTCCACCCAGCCTAGCATGTCATTTGGTGCCTCTTCAAATCCTTTCTTCACTTCTCACTGGGGAGAAGGTAAATATAATGAGCATAAAATTCTGTAAAACTTTGTGCCAATCAGTAACAACACTTTGAAGCAGTGAGTACTGGTCAGGGCTGGACAGGCCGTCAGGCATGGCAGGCATGATCCCGGTGGGGGATGAGTATGTGGCTAGAGAGCAGATGGAAACCATTGTATCTGAGTTATGGCATCATAAATAATGTGTTAATATTATAGTAGCAGTTATCC
>JAODKC010000053.1:3187422-3202581 GCA_026777985.1 Mormyrops attenuatus | reverse complement strand
CGCGGAGATCATCTGAAAGACGGGCTTGCACCCCGGCCCCACCATACTGCATCTGGCCCCCTGTTTCAAACTAAATGCCCCCCCCCCCCAGCTGCCCCCCTCACTCGAATTTCTCCTTTTGCTAGCTGCTGTGAGTAAATTGTCAGCGCTTTCTTCAGAAACGCGCTACGACCGCGACGTACGCCCCGTTATAGCACAACGGATGCTCTCAAGGGCTGTTTTTTAATGAGGATGAACTAACAGATGATTGTGCGCTCATGGTGTATTACGCTTTTAGGAAATCATGATTCATCCTTGAATTAAACGTTTTAAACGTTTATTTTTATGTGTACAAGTAGAATCTCAATCTTTGCCAGTGTTTCTATTTTTCTTGTCTTGAACGCAGATTTCGGGCTGATGTGACCAGCTCATTTTAAGTGATTACCCTGAAAGGGCAGTAGGTGGCACAACGGTTAAAGATGTTTATGAGTTTCCAGGTTCAAGATCCAAGATGGGCCCATCTGTGCTGCCCTTAAATGAGGCAGTTAATTAATATCACCTGTTAATATACTCAGCCATATCAGTAGATGGAAATATAATGTTATGGACTGTGTTAGGCTTTGAATTAGTGTGAGTTAGGCAGGAAAAATAATAATAAAACAGATACATAAGTGGCCATTGATCAAGTCGCTTTGTCTTTTCAGTGGGGCCTGGAGTTGTGAATTCTACCTGATGTGCCATTAGACTGAGACATTGTGACAGTTTGTATGTAACCTTGGCCTTCGCCCGTTCGATTGACAAAGAATGACGGAGTGTTTCAGTCTCCGGACCTGCCGGGTCGTTCATTATCATTAGGCTGCAAGTCAAGAGACTCCCAGCTCATCTTTGTGCTTGTCCGCACGCGCGCGCGTATGTGTGTGTGTGTGTGCGCGCGCGTGTGGGCGCATTAACATTTACGGCCAGCCATGGAGCGACTTCCCGTGCCGGCTCCAGCAGTAACGCCGTCTCTCTGCAGTTCTTCAGCATGATGGATGAATATTCGCGGTATTTCAACAACTCGGCCGTTAATATGATGCATAGTTTTGATCCGAAGTGGAAAACAGCCGTGTCGAGATAAAACAATTTGCCCGCCCACTATCAGTTTTGTCGTCTTCAGTAGAATTCCGTCCTGCTGGACGTAAATCAAGTGTCGGCCTCGTTACTGAAACAGAGCTGCTGTTTTTGTAGCATGAAATTTATATTCTATGTACCAAAAGTTAAATATGGCGTTGAGCTTAATTTTGAGAATCGCACCTTAAATGTGAGACGTACTACTGAAGCTTGTGATAATATGGGTAAATATTATTGCTGCCATATGATGGACTGGCTTCTGATCGGGGGTGTCCCTCGCCTTGTGCCCTGTGCTGCCTGGGATTGGTTCCAGCCCCCCCTCCCCACGTGACTCGATGGAGTGAATCATGGCTATCTTTTGGCCATCATGGCTTAATATGTCGCTTTGCAGCGAATACATTTCATTGTCCCCCTGTTCCACCTGTCCCCTGCCCTGAAACTGTATCACAAAAATTTCACCGTGTTCCTCGGAACACGTGTGACAATAAAATTTGACACTGAAAACAATAAGTCAACATATTTCTGAAGAAATAGTTCTCTTTATGTTGCTCCAACCATTTCAGGGCATTGTCTAACATGATGAATTGAAAATGCATGCAGTGTGTTATGTTTCAAATCTGCAAAAAAGATTTTTGTCTGAAAGGTGTAAAATAGGAATGAATGTTAAAATAAAAACAATAATCATCATCATCATCATCATCATAAAACCCAAACCAAATTCACAGACTAGTCTAAAATCCAGTCTGAAAATAAATGTCCTGAGAGATTATGACTAATGTAGATCACTGGCAGATTTGTTGTAGGTTTGTAAGACTTGTTTAAACTCTCTTGTGCGCTTGTGTGTGTGTTTAAGTAGGCAGTGTCTTCGAGGCTGGATGGTGAGCCAGCTTGGCTGAATTGGGAGACCTCGGTGTAATTGTTCGCAAACTGTCTGGCAGCCGTCTCCGCGGCCGAGACTGTGAGAACGGTAAACGCGTCGTGAGCAACTGTCCCTAAGGTGCTGTGGACTGGCTGGGCAGTCCTTGGAGGAAAAGATGGTATCTGAAAAGAACAGCAGTGGGCAGCAGTGCAGGGAGCAAATGAACAGAGAGTGGGTGTCGGGGTAGAAAAGGCAGGAGACGCAGGAATGAGCCACGTGCAGGATCTTAGCGCAAGTCGTGAGAGCGCGGAACGTCATGGAACGTCGCAGGACGTGCGTGGCGTTGAGCTTTGGGATGGGTGGTGCTAAAGAGCGTGATATCAGGCCCGATGAGTCATTCCTCAGCGTGTTCTTGATGAATGGACATGAGAGTGGTCCAGAGCACTCTGCTTAGCCGTCATAGCTATCATAATCCCATCATAGCTTGAGGCTAATTCTCCTGGTATGTTCCGCTTCTCTTCATTAGATTGTAAAATTAACGTGGCACAGGACACCTTGAGTATGCAGAGTTTTCCCCCTGGTGGCCGGGGGGGTGTCTTTCAGGGCAGGGTAAGGTTTTCACCGCATATCTTGATCTGGTGTGATTGCTTACCCAGTCTGCATCGCTTCAACTCCCTCAATCGTCGTCAGCCTGCCTGGAAAGCCAGTGTTGACAGTTATTTTGGTTGCCTCCTCCAATCTGGCAAGGATTGTAGGAGTCCTTTATGGAAAAATAATGCCTTCTTGCAGGGGTCCACCTCCCCCACGGAGTCGGTGCACATCAAATCCGAGTCTTGAATCCTCTTTTGTAAGTTGTTCCCTGCTGGAAACCGTGTGTCTCAGGTTATAAAAGTGTAAAACTACAGCTCTGGACTAAGTGTCTTCCATCAAGATCAAAACGGCATTAAAGCCTAGCGCAGAATGACCTTCCAGGTCTGACAGCCTTTGTTTACAGCGTAGCATCTAATCGGAACAAACAGGGCTCACCGTCGGGACGGACTTCCTGTGGGTTGCCGACTTTCCGGCGCCGGACCACCCCTACGAGGCGTCATCCGGGCCGCGAATGTGAGCCCTAGTGGCAGATGGCCCGGTGCCGGCGATGGTTTGCCTCCCATGCTGACATGGACAAGAGAAGTCAATTAGAGATGAGGGCACCTTTTGGGATCCTCCGTGTGGAAATGTCAAGACGGCATCCTCAGAGAGTCACTCCGTGCGGACGGGCTCAACGGCAGCAGCTCAGAGAGCCATCTGTCTGACCCCCCCCACTCAGAACCCCCACGGACCTGCAGCTCTGCATTTTAACATCCCCGCCGGACAGACAAGGCCTCAGCTGACCTCGCACACTGCTCTAATTACAAATTAACGTGGGCTTTCTTCATCATGGCTTTTCATCCTTTTAATTTAAACATGTAGCACAGGTGTTATAAGACAGAGAACTGCACTTTGGGGAATTTTACTTACACAAAAATGTTCTGAGGGCAAAAGGAAAAATGATTGGTTCAGAGAGTTAACCAATCAGATTTTAGAGCAGGTGGGCCCAGGATGTCTGATTGGTTGCTCCCGCCTTTTCGAGTTGCTTGGACCTGCCTCCTCTAAAACTCTCACTCTGACATTCTGGGTCTTTGCTCATCCCCTATATTGTCATATGGAGTGTCATGAAGAAACCCGAGGGACATGCACTCTGAAAATCTGCTCGGCTGAGGAGCAGTACCCAAACGCTTTGCCTTCTCAAAAGCATATGTTCTTTGTGCCTGCTATTAATGATGTGAAGTGCTGACAAATTACAAACACTTACGCTTGTGACGGCCTGTCACGAACGATCAGCTCGCTGAAATGACTGCGCCGCGACTTCTCCGGATCACTTCAGTAATTTCAGTGCAATGAGAGCTAAATGAGTGGTTTGTTTTCCTAAAATTAACACGGCAAGCAAGGCTGCACTCCTAAAAATGACTCGTTAGCTAATTATAATAGACTATTACGCATCTTTAATTAAAATATCATTAAGCCCAGGACTGAGAGTTTCATTGCCTTTGTGATTTCCCTTGACTGGTAACGTACGACACTGGAAAGAAGCACATGCCGTTACATACCACAGTACTGTAGTGTTGTATTTAAAAATGTTCATTTTTGTGTTGGGAAAACTTAAATTATGCAGCATAATTGATTGCACAGTTATTCATTCATTCCTCCATCCTCTATACTATTGTTTCTCAAATCAGTCCTTGGGGATCCCCAGACGGTCCATGTTTTTGCTCCCTGCCAATCCCCTGGGAGTAGGGGGGATGCAAAAACGTGGACCGTCTGGGGGTCGCTGTGCACCGGTTCGAGTACCGGTTACTCTGTACTGCTTGTCCCTTTTGGGATCATGGTGGTCAGGAGCCTATGCCAGAAACGACAGGTGCAAAGCAGGGGATGATCCAGGACAGGACAGCAACCCATTGCAAGGAACGACGACACGTGGAGAACATGCAAACTTCTAGCTCTCATACTGTACCTTGGTCTCTAGTGGCATGTGGCAACCACATTAACCTTGGCACCACAATGCCACCCGAAATACTTCAGGCGAAATATCCACTTTAATGTGATTTTATACGTACTTTATAGAAAGGTCGCCCTAACCATCAATCAATCAAGTCGAAATCGGTTCACAGTCCCCGCCCACCCTCTGATTTCGATGTGGTCCGTGGCTCTCAGCCAGTGACTTCTCTTTGATTAGGATGTGACGGATGATGAAGCACTGATTTATGATTGCCTCGACTAGAGGCGTTCAAATTTAATACCTCAATGCTAGAGGAATGTGAAGTCCCTGAGCTCTCAGTAACAAAACAAAAAAAAGCATCACGACTGTGTAGGAATGAACATGCCTTATGACGGAAAGGGTATTCTGGTCCCGTCACCTTAAGGCAGGGGTGACCCACTCCAGTCCTGCAGGGCCAGAGCCCTGCGCATTTTTGGGTTTCCCCTCATTTAACACACCTGATTCAACTGCTTGTGCTAATTACCACACAGCGCTTGAGCTGAATCATTTGTAGTGGAACAGGGAAAGAACTAAGCTACACAGGGCTCCGCCCCCCCAGGACTGGAGTTGGGCAGCCATTTGACTTTGGCAGGGCTCTGCTTCCTGCTAAACACTTTTGTTCTATATTAACGGTTTCAATAGCTGCATAGGACGAAGTATAGGTTCTTGTATTCCCAGTTTCATGAAGTATTTTAGTGGGTCTGAGGGCACAGGCATAGATAAGTCGACCCGTCTCCCTTTGTGCTACTGGCCAACTTTGCACCGCTGCCTTTAGCAGGAGACATCAAAGTCGCTCACCCTATGATGCACAGTCATGCCAGATGTCTACATGAGTAGCATTTAAGGTGGAAGTGCTTCTGCTATTCGGAGGTAATGGCAATGATTTATTCATTTAGCCAAGCTGTTTCATTTGATGGCGGGGTCTCCTTAAGGCATGTCTGCCATCCCAGCATGTAAACAGCTACAGTAGGCTGCGCAGGAGGACAGGCGGACCACCAGGTATTTCGCTTTTGGGAAAGATTGCTCACCACAGGGTGTCCGCTTGGGCTCCTTAGGCGGGTGCTTGTTAAATAATTGTCGCATGTTTTAGATATGGTTTATTTAATCCCCTGAATGCGGGTGCAGATGTATTTTTAGAGCATAAAGTAGGATTCCACTCAACAGAATTCAACTGGCTCCCAGTTTACCAGAGAGATCATGTTTGAGCCACTGGTTTTCATCAGCAGCATCTGGGTTCTTCCTGCTAGCTGGTAAAATGAGCCCTGCTCTTGGCTGAGAGAAGTCATGCTTCTGGGAATTTGCCTAAGCCGGTGCCTCAAAAACATTTAGCTAAGGTGATCTTATGATATTCATGGTTCTTATAAAGATTTTTTTAAAAAAAAGAAAAGACAACAGTCATGGTACTATGGAAGCCTGTGACTGAGTGCGGGAATTTTGCGTGGGTCCCCATATGCTGAGCCCCGGTCCTCTGTAGTATATATATCCATGATAGATAACATCAGGATGTAACAAGTTAGAATAGAAAAATCAATGTGGGGTGAAAATTGAATTTACCGGGGAGCCTTTAGGCAAAGTGCACTTTAAAAATATATATTTTATTTCCCCCCAGGTCTGTGATCAGAGGGAGGGTAAATGGAATCCAGGTTACCGTTCATTGAAGACAGTGGTGTCGATGGGCCTTCCATCTGTAACATCTCTCTCTGTTTTGATTACTTAATTATATTACAATAAACATCTTAATGGAATCATATCGCGGATAAGGAGTAGCCTTCAACCGGCCGCAAATCGATCTCTCTGTCGGCATCGGTTAGTCAATTCGTTTTTGCTCAACTGAGCGTTTTCTCGGGCAGACTGAATATGAGCCGAGTCCCCTAATAAGAAAAGAATAATGGCACCTTTAGAGGGGGGGAGGGGAGGCATCCTGAGATGAAACGGGGAGGATGTGATGATAGCGAGAAGATAGCGATCAGAGGCAGGAAAGGGAGCGTGCGATGAGGTCTGGCAGACTCTCAGAGCCATTACCGCCAAACAATCTTTGGAGGCTGTTTTCCATCCACGTCGAGACCTGTCACTCACGCCGGACAAATGTTTGCTTTTAAAAACAGGAAATGAATCACAGCAAGCCACTACCTGCAGTAACATGGCTGGTAAACACCCGGCTCTGGGTTCTAACTGTCGTAATTATGCATTCACATGCAGTCACTTTGTTTATGAAGCTCATACCTTGTTAGTCCTTTGAGGGTAAGCTTTGCTTGCTTAAAGCAGAGTTAAAGAAGGTTTATCCGCATGAAAACATGAACATTAAAAATTCCTTTTATTCTAACGCAGCCTTCAAACAGACATTTTCTGAGTGGGGGAAAAATTTGTCAATTTGTCAACTTTTAACCTGTAATGAAGGGGAGAAAGTAAACTGCTTTAAAGTGTGACCATCATTTTAAAAGAAAAATTAAAAAAGCAGAAAAGTCAAGTTACTTTACGCAGTGTTTAAAACATTTGCTCGTCACATGACCAATAAGTGATTCAAGACACACTCAGATCTGTACTGTGAACCTGAATTTTCTATCAGGCTTACCTGATATGAATGTGAGCTATATTTGTATCTATAGATCTATATTTTGAAGTGTTACTTATTTCGTAAATTAAAACATTACGTTTTTTCCCCATTTTTTAATTTGAACTACTAAGTTGACTGAGTGACAGAGATCTGCTGATCTTGCTGACATATCAATGCTTTAGCTATTATGGTTTTGTTTGTAATCGCTTAATGTGATATAATCTAAGGATTTTAACAAGATAAGAACTAAGCGATTAGTATGGCTGTTTATGTTTATTATAATATTGCTAATTATCTTGTGCCTTAGCTGTGGGTTTATGGGGTAAAAATTATAATATCTATAGAGTTATGAAAATGGTTACTTTAGAAACACCCATTGATTGGCAAAAAGTATTCAGACATTTTAACTTGAATTTGGAACTTCAATAATGCACCTTATCATACATCTTATTATACACCAACCACCCAGATTATAGAGGAGGTGAGTCTAAGCAACTAAAGTAGGTGGGACCAACCAATCAGATGTGTTGGTCCTGCCTCCTCTAGTTGCTTGGACCCACCTCCTCTACAATCTGATTGGTTATCTCTCTGAACCAATCATCATTCCTTCTGCCCTCAGAACATTTTCGTGTAAGTAAAACTCTCATAAGGTGAAATGTCTTTGAATACTTTTTAACAATCAATGGGTGTTTCCTACTAATGCACAATAGAATTAAATGTGGATGCAGTAAGTGTGCTCTCTGGGGCTTCTCCGTATTGGACTGGTGTAAAGGTCACACGCATAGCATGCCACCAAGGATGGACCGGCAGCAGTTAAATGTAATTGGGAATGTAGTGGTGATGTTAGACTGATGGGTGTTTATAAATCAAGCCCTTACAAGCCGTTAATGTTTGTTCTCCCTGAGAGCACACAGAATAGTCCCACTATTATTTTCAAACCCTTGTGGAATGAAAACAGGATTCACTTTTGTTTCCTTGTTGAATAGTGTCTTTCCAAGCCGTTTTAGATTTCAAGACCGCATGGGACAAGACAGGAATGTTGAAAGTGTACCCCATGCATCTGTGTAATATATTGATTTGGTATTGTTACAAAGTAATCTTTGTAATAGCAGGAATGGAGCCAGAAAACTTTCAGTGGGGTGCCAGGATGGGAGCAGAGGTCATTATGAGGTCATTATGAGGCCATTATGAGGCCATTATGAGGTCATTATGAGGTCATTATGAAGCGGCACATAAACCTAAATATGAACATGAGGCATCTAGAAAATAAGGGGGTGTTTAAGGTGCCCAAATGCTATAACGCTACATTGATTGTAATTCAGGCAGCGGTGAATTTATCAAATACACATTAAATGTATGAATTTCTTGCCGTTAAGGTAACAAAGTTACACTAAGTACAAGATTCCCAAGTTTCTGCATTACTGCTGTTATAAGAGCACATGTTTAGCTCAGCCGTACTATGAGCTCATTCTTTATCATTGTATTGTTGGGGTCACAGACAAACAGTTATGTAATAAAAGGAGTTTTTAAATCAAAGTCTGGTTTAACGACAGAAATGCAAATATGATGGGGGGGGGGGGGCAGTGGGGTGGGCAGGTTTCAGTCTAAGGTGGCTGTGGCCCCCACTTGTCAGCCCCCAGGTCCGTGTATGTGTATTAGACATGTGTTTAATCTAATTTTGTGAGTCGGCTAATTTTTGGTAAATTGAACATGGAAAGCAAAGGTCAGATTGAGAAGATAAAGAGGATTTGTGTAAAACTAGCTTCATCTTGCTCCGCTTTCAGTGAGCTTGTTGGGTGACTGTGAAGTTTGGCCGCCAATTCTCACGCTGCCGGAATCGTACTACAAAGCTGATGTCTCCTGATCCTGATATTCAGTTACCGTCATAACTGCGCCGTCCCACAGATCGCCCTAGTTGGAATTCCTAACTTAATTAGCCCATTGGTTTATTGTGTCGGTGTTTACAATGCAAGCAATGGGTAAATGATCAAGGAAATAAGCAATTAATTACAAGGACGCTGCAGCAATTAAGAAAATGCTGTACTTATTCTGCGAAATGTTGACAAACTAATAAGCTATAGATCGAATAAAAACAGCAATGATATTTGTATAATGGGTTATCAAGACGGAACTGAATTGTGGCGCCCCCAATAAATAGGCACTTCGTCGTCTATAGTCTTTATTCATATTATATATTTTATTCCATTAACTGATCATAAAATGAATCCCATGTCAGGTGAAAAAAAGTGTATACTTGCCCAGTCAATCTGCCAGTTAGCACTCGAATTTATCACCAGTGTTATAGAGTCCCAACGGCACTGTCGTCTTTTCTGTTTACGTATTGACATGATCAGAGGGACAGAGAGAAGCCGTGTGCTCTGGCATGCTGTCCGCTGCGTCTTTTAAGCCTGATTGAAGCTGCCTCCTAGCCAGTGGTTCTACGAAATCGTTCTATCGTAATTTACCGAGCCTTCCGAGTGATCCAATTTCAAGCAGAAAGCAACCTCTTATTAAAATTCAGCTGTCGTTCTCTAGAGGGCCCATCAAACACATAGTGGGGTTTACCCTTGGGGTTTACCCCAGTAACCTCCTTCACGCCAAGAAAAATATCGGAATCTGCCCCCCACTACTTAAAACTTGTTCTGACATCATATGTAGCTGAGCTTTCCGCCGCTCCGCCGGATGGCCTAGCGGCAGCAGATTTAGCGTTATCCACTCGCTCTGCACGCGTCCCAGAGGGGAAACTCCTCTCGGGGAACTTACTTTAGAATGGCAGGACCTTGTTTCTGCTGGGTAGGCTTTCTGCCGCTCTCCCAGACCTGTTTCTATGCTCTCCGTCTCCTCACTTCTGGGATGGAATGACCCAGTTGATGCTTGCTAAGTGCATCTTTGTGTGTTTTTCTCAGCATTTGAGAAAGAGGAATAATATGCAGTTCCAGTCAAAAGTTTTCGTACACCGCCGGTTTTGTACACCACAGGTTTTGTACACTGCAGGTTTTGTACACCACAGGTTTTGTACACCACAGGTTTTGTACACTACAGGTTTTCGTACAACACAGGTTTGTACCACTTTACTATTTATTTCATAAACTGCAGATTTTTCATTCTCATTGGAAAGTTGAGTGAACAACTGACAAATTAATATTTAAGTCAAATATAACAAGTTTCCTTTATAATATGGAAAGAGTATGTAACACTGCATGTCTGACATCCTATTAACTGGGTATGCAGTGATGGCAGAGTCCCATTCTAGGCTGTCCTTTAACTTTAAATCCACTAGTTAGCTGTTTCATTCCAAGAAACAGAGCAGTATTTAATGTCCCTTGTACAAAGAATACCTCAACTTTTCTCTGCTGTTATAACTGCTAGAGGTCACTTTGATGAATCAAAGGTATGACATTTTCTTCCTAATAAAGGTACTGAAGTGGTGAACATACTGTAAATTTATTTGTTAGCAAAGAATATTAAGTGTATTCTTAGTAAATGTTAAGTGAGTAGCATGCAAATGCCGAAAATCTGTGTGTGTGCAAAAGCTTTTGACTGATATGTTACAGGGAACATACATGATATATATCCAATTCATAATTGTATTTTTATTTTTATCCTCGAGGCAGCTTAAGCAAGGCTTAGCGTGACTTTTACAATGTGGCTTAGAGAGCATTTTGGAGCTGCGAGTTTGTATATCTCCTCCGGTGGTGACCCAGCTGGCCCGCTTCAATGTTCAGCAGCAGAAGACAGGTGACGTTTACTGTGTAATCAAAGGCCGATTATTTCGACAAACAACTTAGCACGGAGACTGACAGTGGAGGATGCTGAGCTACCCGGCTTGCCGGAGTATCTGTTTGTGAGCTGCCGATGTCGTCCTGTTATCAGCTAAACGCAGGGGCGGCCTTAAGCAAAACACCCCTTAGTCTCTGAAGACTCAAAACCTGGTAAACATGCAGCCCCGCCAGGCAAGCGATGCTGGACAAGGCCGGGCCCTGCCGGCCTCATTCTCTGCTCTGCTGCATCTCCTCCACAAAGTAGCAAAGTTTCACAGAGTTCACTGAGCGCCACCGTTTACTTCACTGACTGTTTACTTGGTTAAGCTAATGCACCTGCGAATTTCCGAAACAGTGCAGTTTGGCAGCGGTACTGAATACCTTTACAAGGATTATAATTGCACTATGCAATCCATGTCTGTCTTCTAACGTCTTATTAAAGGTGTTGAGGAGTCCTGGAGCCTGTAGGACACAAGGCAGGAATCAGGAAATGGAACTGGAGTTGGAATTTAAATCTCCCTGAAATCCGAATTCAATTCCAATTCTGTTCCCCATAGTTTTTTTCCAATCCCAACTCCAGTTCCATTTCCTGATTTGGATTGCAATTGATGAATGCATTCCAGAATGGCCCAACCCTGCAGGACAAGTAAATAAATACACAGGAACAACCTCTGAGCTTGTCTTTTCCAGAAGATACCAAGCCATTCGTCCTGTGCTTCCTAGGATAGGGTCCAAGTGTACCCTCGTAAGGCGTCAACTTCGTCTTGTTTGTTCCCGTAAAGCAATAAAATCGTGTAGCATGGAATCATTTGCATCTAAATATTTACTCGCAATGCAAGATTTTAAATACATTTTGCACCTTATCTTGTAGTTAAATGTAACTATAATACATTTGTGTGTGTTTTTTATCAATACCCATCTTAAGTGTGTGGTAATATCAGTTGAGTATTAAATCTGTTCTTTTAAATACTGTGCATAAAAACTCATGTGATACAGTCTGGCTCTTCTCTCTCCGTTTGACTCACACTGAGTTCTGGCCATTAAATATGCCTCTGAAGGGAGGCTGTTATGCGTCATGGTATGTATGTTACACAGCTATTACAGCATATTACAGTTAAATGAAGCTGTCCAATCTCCCCACATCATGATTATTGTGACTAGCTTGGCCTTCCAAGGCAAAGTACGAAACAGCAGCACCGTAGGCATAAAGTGTCGGATGTTGAATCTGAAACTGCATTAATGCTCCTTGTAACTCCCTATGCGCTTCCTGCGGGCTGGACAGGACAGGACAGAATTCCGAGATTTGGCTCCAGGAGCGCCCTTGACGGTATGGAGACATGACGGAGCATTCCGGCACCCTAAAGGGACGCCCCGTTCCCCCAGATGTTCCTTCTTCACACTCCACACGCCCAAACTTGCATCCCGGTTTTGCTGCCATCCACCTGCCCCCCCCCCCCCAGCTGCTCCTGACTCGACCAGGCCCTGGCCCTCCATTGTCCCAAAACTGGTGTTTTCTGCTGGAAAAATTAGGTTATGCTGACATTTTTTCTAGCAGCCGTGTAATGGCCTCAGTGCACGGGATTCTGGGAATTGGTGAGCTCAGTTGGTTGTGTGCAGTCTTGGATGAGTGACATTTCATTTTATCTATTCGTTTGTGAACCATTTGTATATGAATGAATAAATGTGAACGTTTCAGTGTGTTTTTTTAATAACGGGAAAATATGAATATTGTTTCTGTGGAGCATACACAATTTATTGGTGTCCCCCGGGCTTTAACACTGAAAAGCAGACATTATATACCTGAAAAAAAAACAAAGCGATCCAATCTGCTTTGGCAACATGGCGCCCTAAAGCCCAGTTTTAATGGTAACAAAATATACGGTTAGAAACTGCGTTACCTGGCAGAGAATTAGATGATTTCACTGTTCATAACAATACACTCGACTCTTTAGAGAGCTTTCTGTCATACCCTCTCTATCTGTGTACAAACAGTGTAATTTATTAAGTGGGCAAATGATTGTGATTGGATGATCTAGCCCCTTTTAGTAAGCATCAGCTGATTGGATTCCCAGTAAAAGTGGGAAGTAGCGGCATGACCTATCCTGACCAGGGGAGGTTTTGTGATTTTCATTTTCCCACGTCGCATTGTTGTTTTTGTTAAGTTGAAACAGAGCCTGTCCATTTTAGACTATATTTATCATGTTTTATGGGTGGGGGAGCTTGAAAATAAATACTTTCTATAAGATAAGTCAGCATTTTTTTTTTTTTGGTAGTCATGGTAAACGTTTTTTGAGCCAGAATGATAAATTGCACCGTGGTTCATGAGAACAACTGAATTCATAAAAAAAAAACACAAGCAATCTTGGCTGTGAAGAATCCACTTCATCAGGCATCTCCGAATGTGCCTTCCTGCCGTTTCAAGCAGGCCCCCACCGCTCGGAGAAAGAATTTAATAAACCGCCCTCCCTATTGTTTCACGACACTCTGCATTTAGGGGAGGGGCCCCTTTCCATTGTGAGAATAAACACAGTTCGGAAAGATTTATAGTAGCTTTATCCAGTGAATTCTGGTGCCGCCGATTGATCCACCTGCAGCTAAAAGCCCCAATTCGGGTGAAGATAGGGTAGGGTGGGGGAGGGGGTGGCAGGGGGGGTGGAGATGTGAAAATCAGCTGTACGGTTTGGGCTTGAGGTCCAGAATCCAGGAGGCCACAACCGCGTAAATCAAACCCACACCATTCGGAGCTGTGGGATCCAGCTAGACTGAGGGGGGTTGTACGGATTAAATGGCATTTCCTTCTCCAGTTGCCCCCCTCCCCCGCTCCTGAGAGCTCGCCTGCCTCTGAATGAGGGTATTTATGTGATGGCACGCATGCACAGTATTAAACGCAGTATCGCGATATCCAGCGAACAGTCCTCCGCCATAAAGTGCAAAACGAATTTGGAGTGGAGAGTATGATTGTTGTATACCGCTCTTGTGTATGCAGCATTTTCAGAGAGATCCCGCCAACCATACGTAACATGAACTTTGTTGTTAGCTATTAACGTTAAGGTCTTTGTAACGACACACCGGTTTGCCTTCCTTGGAGTCACCTGGTTGAGTCGTGATGGATGAGGATCCCAAACAAGCCTCGTCATGGACTATCAACTCTATTGCCCTTATTCTCTCCAGCTTCTTTCGGTTTCTGAGCGCGATTTTCCTTTTCTTTCGTATCGACAGGCCTCATCTGCATTGTATATTTCTCAGGATGAATCATTTCTTTCCTTCAATGTGACCCACTGAAATATTGTCTCCGGTGTTACAGTTGTAAACACGCAATGGCGTGCAATATGTGATGAATTATTTACAGATTTCCTCGATGTTCTTCAGCTCTTGTTTAGAGAGCAGCCTGTGGAGTAACCAGACTGAGGTGCGACTCTGAGGACAGATATTACCCGTGGAAGGGGTCCCCAAACATGTATTTCTCTTTAGTACTGGAGATCATATAGACGTTCTCAGAATCCAAGGATGAAAGGCCAAGAAATCACTAAAAATTGGGACGACGTAACATGAGGACTGGGGTGTTTGTTCTGAGGCAGCCTCTCTTCTCTATGCGCAGGGGGGATTGTCCCAGATGTATTTAGGGTCAGAGGTAGGCATGGAACACCGCTTCGCTGTCACCCCTGCTCAGTTGATCGACAGGCCTGGTTTGGGCCAGGCCGTGTGCTAATCGCAAAGAGCCGGAACCTTCTGCCTTAGCGTCCCTGAGTGGCTGAGGGGGCACGTGTCCACCTGTCTGAATGAATGGTCCTCTTTTCTCGTGGGGGCAGCTTAGTGTCCACACTCGGGGATAGACAGTGGGTCTGTGGCGGCCCTGCCGGTGTTCCAGCCCCTGGCCCGTCGCTCCCCAAGTGAAGCTTACCATGCAAGCAGCCTGTCAGGGTTACCTACCTGCAGAGGGCCGCTGAAAGTCAGGCTCGATCCGGCATGCGGGACCGTAACTTGTGTGGGTTTCCAGCTCCAGCTCACTGTGATGGACGTGCACTAACAGACACGATGGATGTCCGATAGAGCTGTACGATGTCGCCTTGAGTGAAGTGCGTCTTTGGCGTGCTTTCTGACAGTTGCATGATGCGTTTTTATCGAGGTGTGTGTTTATCTCCCTGTTTCTGACTTCTGTCTGCCTGCCAGTGTGTCTGAAAGGCGCAGGTTCGATGGAGCCTCATCACATGGATGGATGGCTCCATGATGATGTCAGCACGTCTTTCGGTTGGGGGGGGGGGGGGGGCGGGTGTTGTGGCGGTCGGCGCGGCTGTGGAGGGGGCCGCAACCAGGCCGCGAAGGCGGATTGGCTCGGTTT
>JAODKC010000053.1:3175555-3187322 GCA_026777985.1 Mormyrops attenuatus | reverse complement strand
CCCCCCCCCCCCCCCCCCCCCCCCCCCCCCCCCCCCCCCCCCCCCCCCCCCCCCCCCCCCCCCGATCAGGACGACGCTACTTAATATGTTGCAGCAAACAGGAGACTAAATCGGATTTCCTCTGTTAATTATCCGGCATTGAATGTAGCGGAAGATTGCTAACGTTTAAAAAAAAGGAAATTGCAAGGAATATCCCCCTGGGATGAATGTAGTCTGCCTCGAATCTGCACAGTGACATTCATGCTTGGTTCACCTCCGGCTGAGACCCAGCCCTTGGCCATGGTGATAGGCTGGCTGCATGATTTACATCGTAAATGCATTTTTAGCAAAGCTAAGATGACACACTTTGAAACGAGACACTAAGAGAATTACCTGCATATTGTCTTCCTAGATGTAGTCACACCTGCATGTGGCATTTTTAGAACATTTTCATATAATTCTATCTTTGATTCTGCCGCCGTAGACAAACTAAAATAGGTTATAATATGAAAGTAGAGCAGGACTTTGGAGGTGAGCTTATGTTTTAAAACGGTAACGTATCGTTGAGATGCTTGATGTAGATGTGTGTTGCCCTCCACTTTTGTGGGGGCACCTGAAAGGTCAACTCTGGGCCCCTCGGTGAAAGTGTGATAAATAATAAACAAAACAGCGGCGGGTGTAAAAGGCTGAGACCTTGCCGGTCTAATGAGACAGCTGTGACTATCCGTAATCGATGCGCTCCGGAGATCGCGGCCCCCGTGGGTACTCTCAGGGGGCGTTAATTACACGTCAGTCATTTATGAGAACCTGCGAGGGGGCGCTGGCGGATTCCCAGCACCGTTAGGGCATGGGATCTCCTTAAAAAAAATAATTACACGAAAGTTTGAAAGGCTCCTTTTATGCACGTCTTTTTTTGTGCATTCTGTCGTGTCGTTTCCGCCGACGGTCGCCTACTCGCTGCACAGTTCCACCTCTGTCCCACTCGTCATATACCCGCTGGCAGTCCGTCTGCTCCCTCCCTCCCGCTCCCGGTTTGTGGAAGCTCCGGAGACATGCCGGGGCACTGTTTCTGCTCGCCGCTCATGCCACCTCTGATTCTGATTTCGCTCCTTGGCCACTATCCAAGTTTAAGCCATGGCTCCGAAATACCTCGTATATGCGTGTCCCTGTAAACCATGCGTTAAATTAACGTGCTGTGCATTCCTGTACACAAACATGCACTTCCTTTATGTTTTCTCTATATTTAATGGCTTCGAGCAAATGCACGGGTGCTTTATTTGTCTTCGTTTTAAGTTCCATTTGCATATATACTAATGCAAAAATATGTTTTGGCTTCTCACACTGAATATATACAGCTCGTCTGATTGAATATGCACGGTTCAGCCCTGTTAACTGAAATGCAATTGATGACTGGAATTAATTAGACAAGAACAAGTGTTCAGAGGGGACTGGACCCCCACACAGCTGTGCCTCACACAGACCCAATGGGTCGTTCGAGCCATAATTAATATTTCAGCGGCGCGTTAAACAAGGGTAGGTTATTTCAACTGTGTGTTTTGCACCTTAAGTGGTTTAGTCATTTTACTGTTGTTCCGCTTCTCCTGCGATAGGGGGAAGAAAATGCAGCACGCTTTAATCCCATTGAGTCCCATTCCTGCAGAGTGCTGTGCTTTCTGGAAAGTTCTAAACTTTGTCACGTGATACATTGTATTTTACATTTTTTTTGGTTTATGAATGAGTCCAAAATGGAGAAGCTGGTACTCATTGTGCTAGTTTAGATACAGTGTCAACAATATTACAGATTCAGGAATTATTTTCTAACATTAGGAATTATTTGCTTTCAGTAATATTGGGATACATTCATGTCTGAGTATTTGTGCGTATTAAAATTTCTCCTTCTTGACCTGAAATGAAAGATTAAGTAGATTAACGTCTGTTACGTCTAGAATCGGTGTCACCAGCGAAGGCTGGGCCAGCTGCTGGCGTTTGGAGAAGAAGCGTTAAATAAAACATGTAATGGCTGCCTGATCGGGAGCGACGCCGCTGTGATCATAGCGGAGTCTTTACCCCATAAACAGTGTGCGCTGCATTTTAACGTGCCCTCATCCTTTACTGGCTGGCGTCGCTCAGAGCGTTTGCTCAGATCCTTTATCTCTGCTTTTTGCAAACAGGCTGTGCCGGTCATAACCCACGTGGATCCCTAGACAAGCCAGTATATGTTCCTCAAGCCGGGTGGGAGGTGTGGCATTTGGCACTGACCGTCTGCTATGTCAGTGCCCCTCCAGAAGAGGGCGCCCTAGGGGGCAACCTATGTTGCCTTGTGGGTTGACCGGCACTGAAAACACACTTGAAAACATTTTAAAAGATCACTAACAATATTCATATTGATTTAAGAATGCTAGGCTGTTAAATGTAAATTTTGAAATGAAAAGGTCAGACAGGACATTTTTGGTATGTGGTATTTGGAGAATCTACTTCTAAAAATAAGTAAATAAATAAAAACGATTAAAGAAAAGATGCAATAAATCAGTTGTGCATCTAGGCCTGTTATTTATTCATCTCGTTCAATACGCCACGGCCTGGATTCGTTCAGGGACCATCATTTGCTAATCCCAGCCTCCCCAACTGCACTGTGTAACCGAATCAGAGACGTATAACTTAATTAGGTCTGGCGTCTGGTTTCTAATTACTGTACGGGACCTTCAGAGCTCGGCGTGTACGAATCCAAACGACAGCACCCCACCCGAGCGGGTATAGCGGCGCGCGTGTCTGCCAGTGCCCCGCGCCGTGGGGGTGTGAGGTCATCACGCACCTTTGGCCACCCTGCCGCACCTGCTCGCACTTTTCTGGCGCCCCCTGCTGTGACATCCGTGCATTGCTGCAGGTAGGAGCGACGCACACTCCTGGGATTGGATAGCAAAGGAACTGCTGCATGTTGCTCAGGATCGTGCCGGTTGATGTGCACTCGGCCGATCAGCAGTATTCTCCTGCGAAGCGGAGCCCAGGACACACTGGTGCCGTGTGCTTCTCCTTTCTCCATACCAGGCCATACCGTGTTTTTTAACGAACGCTCTTTAACAGCACACATGAATTACTGAAGTTTGCAGAGAGCGGCGTGGGAGGTGAGAAGGAGAGCGCTGCTTCAATTCTGGTACCAGTTCCTTTGATTTCTAACTACTGAATTATCAAAGAAATAACAGTGTTGTGTTTGCACAGCGATGTGTAGAGCTCTGGAATCAGCAGTGCAAGAAACCTAAATATCTTTATTGGCAGAGGTGGCTAGTTCAGGTCCAGAAGATCCAGACCAAGACTTTGTTTCAACCAGCCAGTTGAGTATAACGACTCACAGTCACAGACAGGGCTCTTCAAATCTGGATCTTGATTCCAAATCCAAGCCATGTTTTCAGTTTCCTCATCATGATTGCCCAGAGGCTTCACACCTGGCTAACGGGTACTGGAAGGCTGAAAAACCAGTGATGCTCGGCCTCGAGGACCGTGATTTTAATAGCCCTGGTCAGTGAGATCAACTGGTTGGTTGGAACAAAATTTTGGTCTGGATTTTTAATTTCTCTCCACCTCTATTAATTTGCATCAGAAAGTAGGACCTTTGCATTTTGGGTCCCACTAATATCCCATCATGCCTTTCATATTACCTTATAAGGACCAGAGGAACACAATTGTCCAGCATGACATAAAACCTGTGAAGTGCTGGGGATTCACTGGGGGATAATGAGTGACCACAATGCAGATATGAAACCTGCGCAGCTACTGCCCCTTGAGATGACTGCCAGTAAGTGTTTGGTTGCCAGACAGTGAGAGGACAGGAAGGACAGGATATGGCGACCCTCCATTAAAGCACGTCACTGTTTTTCAGGCTGCACAAAACTTTGACTGATTCCTTGAAAGACTTTTAGTGAATTTATGTCCTCTTTACACCCCTTGCTTTAAGTTAACGTCTCAGGTCTCGCCTTTCCTGAAATCATTTTTCTGAACGGGCATGTCCCTCACCCTCCATGCTAGTGTTTCCCACCTCGGTCCTTGGGGACCCACAGACCCCGTTTTTGGTCACTGCCTGACATTCCACATTTTTGGTAGGGAGCTAGGAGGGAGCAAAAACATGGACTGGCTGTGGTCCCCGAGGGCCAGATTGGGAAACACTGCCCCACGCATCTAAGAGACGTGTCCAGAATTGCGTTGAGCGTCTGCAAAAGGAGTAGGCAGTGACCCTTCTCAGCGCTGAGCCGGTGGCGCTGTCGGTTTCTTCATTTGGCAGTTATCTGTAGCAAATAGCGCTTGCATTTCTTACTCTGCAAGGCAAAACTAATTCATTCTAGATTCTAGAATCTAGATTTTTTTGCCTCCTCACCATATAAGGACACGTGCACAAACATTTCTGTACAACATGGCATCGAAATGTCATTTATCCAAGTCCACCGTGCAACGGCGACGAGGTAAACTTAAAAATCAATAAAACGAGAAAACACATACGCTCAGTGTTCACACCTCTGAAAATCAGTCCTACATCCAACATAAAAACAATGACATATTTTGAATAAATAATATATACGTCTGTTTGTATGTTCTGCCACAGCCATACTGATTATTTATATATACATACATATATGGACGCATACATATTGCACAAGAAGCTGCAATGGCAAAGAAATATGTACAGAATATAGATAGACGTACATAGATTTCCGAGAGAGAAGAGGTGCTATATTCGGTGCTATATCGTTCCACCTTTTTGTGGGAACTGGAAGTTGAAGACTTCGGGAAGTTTTGTGAGGGGCAGACAGGCTTTGTACGAGTAAATAATTTAACCGCTAGCGTCATGTGCGTAGCGAATGCTAAATGCTAACGGTCACTAGAATTGCAGTCGCAAGGTCTAAGCCTGGAGGCGTGAAGTTGCCAGAAGCTCAGTTAACAGCTTGACACCTCATCCTAACACCGAGCGCCTGCAGTGAGGCAAACATAAGCACCACCGCCGCCCCCCCTCCCCTTTTATGTGACGTGGGTAAGCTAACCAGGCAGAACCTGTCAATCAAATGCACAGCCTCGTCCTCCAAGAGTAAGAGGGACTTGACCCGATGCCCACCTACAGCCGGGGAGCGAGAAGGTTTTCCTTCCACCAGTTGTCAGCAGGTCGTGCGACATGGAAAGGCTCTCGTCACATGACCAGTGCAGCTCCGAGCTCCGAGATGTCCCGGCATCTTATGTAACGCTTTCAGACATCGTTATGTTCATATATGTCATGCGACCTGATTGTCTTAAAGCCTTTGAAAAACAAATCTGTTCCCAATTTTCCAGTTTAAGAATAAAAAATGCGTAAAAATAAAGCAAGTAATAAATAAATTAGGTCAACAGGAGTTTCCACTGTTAAAGGAAACTATCATTCCAGAGTTTTCTTTTTCAAGTTGCTTTGTGTAGGAATTCTCAGGTATTAAAATAATTTATATGCCCCCTACTGCTAATGTAAATGATTTTTTATGTGACTTGTTTACACAGTTGTATATTAGCATAATTGTCACTAAACCTCCTCCATTAATCATCAGAGAACCTCCATTCTACAATGGAGAGCTTCTTCCCATGGACATAATTGAGAATAACAATAAGAGGTAGTTGTATAGTAACAGCATTGCAATTGGCTTATTTGTGGACTAGATAAAACTATCCTGCTCATTTATAACATTTGCTGAATTTAGGAAAGAACCATTTGCAGGCAATTTGTTTTTAAATAATTTACAAAGTACCTTTTAAATGAACTCATGAAGAAAAAGAATACATGAACACTTTAGGATACTGTATAATGATGTATAACAGCATTAATAGGAACAAAAGTGAAGAATCTTTGTGTTACAATTTAAACTATAATGCACAATCCACCTTTGAAAATGTCTAGCCGAGATTGGTGGAAAGCTAATGAAGATGTATGTGTTACAATTGAGATGAACTGTACTATTAAATGTTAGTATTACTACATATTAGTACTGCCATAGCTGGGGTTGTGAGTTTGCGTTTTCTCACCGTTCTGGTTTCATTCTGCAATCTAATAAACACGGGATTAGATCATGTGATGTTTCTGAATTTCCGATGGTGTGTAACATGGAATGGCATCCTAACCAGGGTCTTCCCTGCCTCGTGGTCTCTGCTTCCTGCAGTGGACTCAGGCTCACCATAAACCTGAACTGGATTATCAGCACGGATGGTGTTTGGGTGGGTGATGAGACTAACAAGTTACATTAGCAAGCACGCAAACATCCATTCATCCATCCATGCATCCATCCGTCCATCCATCTATCCATCCATCCATCCATCCCGTTTATCTTCTGCAGTGTTACACTGAAGTTTGCAACGTTTGTTTTCAGAATATTTACTTATTTATTTAAGCCTCCAGTTTCACGGCTATAAACCTGAACAATGTCCAGTCTGACAGTCGTAGCAGCACATTTTTTCGATCGTTTGAGCCAAAAAGGCCTTGCACAGCACATAGGTTGGGTTCAGGACCAGAGACAGCTCCCATCATGCACCGCTGCAGTCACGCAGATGAGAGGGTTCAGAACCACAGACAGCTCCACCCGTGACGCGCGGCTAGCTAACGGACCCGCCGGCCGCACCCGTTTGTCGTGTTCCGGAACCCAAGTTGTCCCCTCTGCGCGGATGTTGTCAGCACACACCCGGATGGCGTACACCACAAAAGCTAGCGGCCGTGTGTTTTCAGTACGACGACGCCTTCCTTCGTGACCGCCGCAGCTCTTCAAATGCCCAAAGGCAAGCTTTGGCTTTGTGCCAGCTCTGGAAGCCACACTTTGGAATATCACAGGCTTAGTTTTCCGGATGGAAACTTTGTAAATTCTGCTGAATATGCAATTGTACAGACCGCCCCCCTAAACACACACATTTCCCTTACTCCTCTCTGTAAGGAGAAGTGATTTCACTTGGGTCAGGGTTCCAGTGAAAACGACACGATTGCTGCCGTTGCTGTGCAGAGTCAGAATTATCTCTCAATTTGGTTATATAAGGACGCATTCCTGACTTCCAGCTTTCAATGAGCAGGCTGTGGGAATGTGGCATTTTAAAACTAGTGTGACAGCCAGCTGTGTGACAAGACTGAGGTGAAAATGTGATGTGCAAAAAAAAGCCTTTTTGTTGTTATTATTTTGTTTTCCTGACTTTCAGCTTTATTTTATTGTATTTGACAGTAATAATTGAAGCAAATGTATTCCCCCACAGGCTCCATAAACCTATAAAGATACCAAATAGTAATTTCTGGATTTAGAGTTTAGGAATATAAATTAGTCTTCAAGCTTACAGTTTCTTAAATTAAATTTTTATTAGGTATATTTTGAGTAAAAGTCGTGACAGTAGTGTCGTTAAGACAACGTGCTGTAAAATAGTCAAATGTAAAAGCCCAGAGGTTAAGTAGTGGCTCTTCCTTGGGTGAGGATGGATCCAATTGCCATGGCGAGAAGAGCAACGCGTGAAACATGTGGCTGAAATGACAGCAGGTCGCGCGGTGCCCAGCTCTCGCGCTCCGCCCGCGGCCGCCATTCATCCCCGCCCCAAACGCTTCATGTGCAGTCCGCTCATGTCCGGAGTGACTCCTTCAGCTCCTCAATAGGACTCATAAGCTTCCTTTATACTGCGAGTATCTGAGAGAAGCAGCGAATAATCATACTGTCTTAAGGTTGAATTTATTTCAAAGGGGATCAATAAAGGGGCTGATTGAATAAAAGAAAGAGCGGGGGAAAAAAAAACAGAAAAAGGCCTTTTATTCTTCAGGGTTATGGATAGCAATGTTAAATTGTTAAAGATGTCGGCTATCGGAGCAGGATCCTAAGAGTCCTCATTTACATCGACGGCGTTTTCCTGTCAAAATGTGAGCCGTCCCTACCTTCTTTTCCTCAAGAAAAGCACATACAGTTTGGTTCTCATTAAAATTGTAGATTAGCACCTTCTTCTTCACTATCTCTGTGTAAAAATGAGACTCAATTTGCGGCCCAGAGTGGGGAAGACTTCATTAAAATAGCTGCTTAATCATGTACCTGTTAAAATATAATTAATCAAGTCAGTGGCTGACTTCATTACTCGAGCGCGTTTTTAGACCTACGAGGCATAAGTAAGACCTTTGATTTTGAGCACGCTTCCGGAAGATCAAATTATTTTGTTTATTAATAAATTCACTTATTGCTGGTGATACTTTCTTTTTGGTCTAATCTTAATCATTATATGCTCTTCTTATGATGTTGTCGATGTCATTTTTAGTTTGATTATACTTTTCTGTATTGCAGATTTTTCTTTTCTTTGACAGCTAAGAAGGAAATTGCCCCCCAGTCCCACAAAAGGACCGGACATTTTATTCAGGATGTATTGTGGGAGCATCATTATTTTGGTCTTTAGTTCCCATCCAAACTAGCTGCGTAATCAGTTTATAATGAGCTAGCGGCTGTCGCTAACGCTCTGTGTGCACAGATTGTCCTAATGCGTGTTTAAAAATGAGGCTGCTTCACTCCTTTCTACTTTCTATGGGAGCTTAATGTGAACAGAGCTCACAGAGTGACCTCAGCATCACAGCGGGTGACGAGCCGTCGGAGCCCAGAGGGCGAGCAAAAGTCATTAGCCAGCCGTCGCCCCGATAGCATTAGCTCACTGTGTTACGTCAGTGCGTTCGCATATACAATCACACGCTTCTGAGAGCCTTCACTTTCAAGACCAAGCAGGCCAAAACGAACGTGCGTGTGTGTCACGACACAATCATCAGCTATTTCTGAGAAACCAGCTGAGCGTGACGTACGCGCCGAGCCGCACGTTAACACGTGACGAATGCTCCTTGTACTGCTCCTCTCCTTCTAGAGTTTTCTGTAGCTTCGCCGAGTTGTTGGCTGATCTGCCGATATTCACGCTTTGCTTTCCAAGGCATGTTGTTACTGGGGGTGCTTCTACTCGAAGCAATACCCTCCTGACAAGCCCACACATCTCAGTTCAAACTTCGATAAGGATATTGAAGCCTATTCCGTCTCTTTGCCTTAAAGCCACGCCTTCGTCATGCAGGTTAGCCACTTAATATCAGGCTGTCTTGAGTTATAGTCGCTAATACCCACCCCATGATAAACCGGCCTCTGTTTACATATGGACTCCATATCCTGATATATGGAGACAATTAAATCTCTACATCTGATGATTTATATCATACTGTATAATCTCATAATATGTTCCGGTGTCAAGATCAATGCATCACAAGTTGAAGAATAAATCTGTTGGTTACCATCAAGGGGCATCTTGCTTAAACCTTTGTCTCAAAGTCCTTCCAATTCAGTGATTTATTACCGGACTCCTTCATTACCGGATGCATGACAGGCCTCAGACTAGTTTATTGAAGGCCTCACAGAACACATCGCTACAGCCTGAACTGTGGGAACGGTGGTCTGTAAACACAAGTGAATTGCAGCAAAAGTTTGTTTTAATGTCCCTCTTATTCCCCAATGGCTACAATTCAAATGTAGGCGTGTGATTTCACACTAACTCTATATAGAATGGCGTTCGGGGTAAGAGATCTGAAGCTAAGGAGACAGCATCTAATAATAAATTATTTTCCAGGTCAAAGACAGTGTAACAATTATTTACACACCCTAGCAATAGTTAACGGTGACTTATTGCTCTAAAAAGTGGTTGGACTTCAGGTATAAACCATGTAAAATCTACTTTCTCCCAGGGTGCTGGAGCATGGCGAAGATCAGTATTTGAACTCTTAAGGTTCCTTGTTTGAGATATCCTTCATCCAGACTTTGATCAGTCCGCCGTCAAGTGCAGAGGCGGCTTTTTAAGCCACACCTAAGAAGTGCTGTGATTTGTGTCTCCTTCGAAAAATCCCCCGGGGGGCCTTCTCACGAAACTCCAGCTTTTAAAAGAAGCACTTTTGTCTACCAGTTAGAAACTACCAGTCCTCCAGTTCTGTATACAAATATGCTTCCTAATGCCGGGCACAAACATGACAAGCATCAGGAAATATGGGTTGGGACAGCGGAGGCGATTACCGGGCAGTCACACTAAAGGGGGAAATAAATCGAACAGAATGCCTAAGAAGTATTACTTGGAAATGACAAGCTGTTTGGGGTTGCTCTGTTAAGAGTGAAACCTCTTGAGATGAAAGATTAAACATTTTCGCTGCCAAGGACGCCTTATCGGGACACTGTTTTATATCGAGATCTGTTAATTATAAAACTCGGGCAGGATATAATGATGGAACTTGAATAAATTTACAGAAGGGAAAGGTAGCTTTAATATTGTAATTAAGATTAACCTTCAGAACTTTCCTGCAGTTTCATTTAAGTAGTTCAGTGTTTGCAGAAGGTTGCATTTATTTGCTATAGGATCTGGTTCACAAGTGAATTAATGGCATTGGCATGAACAGACGTATAAACACAACCTGTGCCTACAATTCAAGGCTTTATTTGGCGCCTATTTATGGAAACTGAGCCATTCTATCCGGTAACAATGCTTTTATATTCCATGAAGAATGAAATCTTTTCTTGGGAATCTCAGGAAACCTTTTATTTCCAAATTTAACCCCTATTACTTGGACAAATGATATTTTTTAGCTGTGTGGGTGGCACGGACCAGAACGGGACATCCAGTATTTCGATCAAGCAGTGCAGTGTCACAGTCATGTAAGCGTTCTTCTCAGATGGATACTCCTAGAATATCAGACTTATGTTGCTTTCCAGAAGTAGGTTACCTAAAAAAAACCCCAGCAGATGTAGCGAGTATATGGCTGTGAATATTTATTAAGCAGATATCTATGTCAGTTTTTCCCCAGTATACATGCAGGTCTTTCCAAAATCATTTGATTGGTTTCTTAGCATAATAAGTGCACTCACCCTTTACAGCATTAAGCTTAAAACGAAACGAATGCAATGCACACCCACCATGTGGCAATATTTTGGGTTGGAAATAATGAATAAGCCTATTAGCTCTTGTACTTAGCAGGTCAAGTCACGCGAAAAAAAGCAGGTTCTAGCGATGTGTGTTTCCTGCTCTGCGGAACTCAAGTATAAAACCCTGGCTCTTTTGCTTCATTGCACAATTTCAGAGGAGCAGTAGGAACCTCATTAACACTGACCAACTTATGGAAAAGCAGGACCACATGTAATCAGTACAGCAAGAGGTTTTTCCACACACTTTACTTTTTTTTGGGACGCAGTTGTTGTCCATCGCTGGAAAGTATCTTCTTCTCTGTGTCTATTTCACATATACCAACATATAAAAAAATTAATATTGTTTCGTAAAAGTGAGCAATGTGCAGAATGTGCACGTTTTGTTGCCAAATTGCAGAACTTACGCTGCATTATTTTGATTAACTGACTTCTAGTTTTAATGGAACTGTTCATTTGGGAGGAAAACAGAGAAAGACAATGAAAATCTGGAGCACAGCAGACTCTTACACCCCGCAAGAAAAAGGCTTCTTTGTTTTTCCAGGTTTTGTCAATGGACTATAAGTACCAGTATATACCAGATATCCAGTAGTTCTGCCTCTGGAGGTATTATTTGTGCGTAAACCGGCAGTATTTCATTGTTCAGTAAAGCTTATTTTTAGGACTTACAGCTGCTTAAAGCAATTACTGCTTTTGAAACTTGCAGAAGCTTCAGGAAGGAACTTTACTTAATTACTGTAACATATATTTTAACTAAACAATGTCTTTGAAAAAGTCGATCCTGAAAGGTCAGGGTTCCTTAATATCGCAGAAAATAATGCATTTTTATAATTCATTACTAATAAAGTGAAAGTCTT
>JAODKC010000053.1:3157404-3175455 GCA_026777985.1 Mormyrops attenuatus | reverse complement strand
TTACTAATAAAGTGAAAGTCTTATAGGCTTAATTTTAGTTATATTATATATATATATATATATATATATATATATATATGTATGTATATATTAATCATTTCAGTTTTACTGTTTGACTGAATCACATTTTCAGTGTTTGAAATTTGTTTGCTAATGGATTATTTAATATATTGACAGATTATCAATCTGAACGTATTTTGAAGGAGAAGGTTAAATGGGCGGTGTTTTAAAAACGCTGTGGCCTGTTTGCGTGACTCATGGCAGCGGCAGTGTGCCGTCTGTGAACGTCCGGTTCCGAGAAGGCACTCAGGGCGCAGCGGAGGGCCTGAGGTCCCCATACCGCCTTAAAAAGCCGAGACTCGCAGAAGGCGGCAGGAAATGAAACGATAATCTCACATTTGGGTAGAGCTCCGTCCTCGGCACTGCCGTGGCACAGATGGCGTGCCGCGAGAGAGTGGGATGTCTTTAAAGACGTGCTTAATTTCTTTGGAGGGCTTTCGGCTTGTCTTCTGTCCATGTTGGTCCATTCACTTCCTCTCCTCTCTTACCCACAGCCCTGGCATGGACGACCCCCCCCCATCCACATTTTTTCTGGCTGTGAATTAGCTGCCCCTGACCCTCCCCAATGCAGAGAGAGTAGACCACATTGCTCTTCGATGCATTAGTGAATTTTTGGCTTGGAATGCGCTGGTGGAAAAAAAAGCATAATGGAGGACATTCTGGGCCGGTGTCCTGATCAGGGTGCCTATAGGGCGCTATGCAGCCAGGGAGGTGAGCACAGCTGTAATTGCTCTGGTTTAAATCACTCGAGTTCATGAAATAAGGTCATCTCCCATAGTCGTGTTTCCCCAAAGCTGCGTAACCATGGTTCAATTGCTTATTATCTCGGGGGAGTTTGCTGAGCACATGCGCTGACATCCGAACCGCCCTGGTGTCAGAGACTCCAGTGCGTGTGGCAACGCGGGGGCCAGCAAGGGGCAGCGTCAGCATCGGTGGGTGTCACTGAGTGGGGAGATCCAGTCTTCTCCCGATATCCCACCCTCCTGACAGCGTGTGACCCGCAACGGCCAGGCAATGAGCCTAGAGAACACCCCCCCCCCTCGCCCCCCATACACTGTGCTCAGTATCCAAATAACCTCCAGATCACCTCAGTCCTGACTGCATCAGTAGTTTGTGATGCCAGATGTATTCATGCATGATGCAGCTACAATCCATGCCAACTATATATCTGCTTCAAAAAATATTTTGGTTTTTGTTAAATAAATTCATCTTTTAAGATGAATAAATTTTAAAAACGTCAACAGATGCTTCTAATGATGCACCTCCCACAGGCTCTCCATTTAATAACTATTTAATTGTAGTAAAATACAATGACATACCAGGACTGGTGTAGGAACAGGATAGGTATTTTGAAATGCTGGATAGACAGCTATCTAGGGCAAAAATATGCCGTTTAATGCAATAGAGGTCCACGATATTTTTTCCCTCTGGTCCTCAGAGGGTTGAATTATCAGACTGTTACATACACATTACTGATTAATGACTGTGTAACATGACTGAAAGACAAAAATCAAAGGTGTATTTTTGATTGTCAAATATGTAGGCAATCGTGACCCTGCCAGTACGTTAATACTGAAGGTAACGTTTGGTATTTTGTACATCCTATGAGCTGCCGGGTTGTAACTTTCAGATTGACGTTTCTGCTTGAGATGATGTAACGGAAAATACCGGCACATCAGCAGCTGCTCAGCCAGGATGTCGCTTGAACGGCAGAGCTGTCTTTCGGACACCGGTAACCGTGCTGACGGTTGCTGGATGTCGCTACTGTCAGGTGCTTTTTTTACTTTGCACTGACAATGGAAATATGCAGCAAAAAAACCCCAAATACTAGTAAAGTACTAGTTTGTACCAGTTTGGAATTTAACCCATGGATGAAAAAAATGAGTCCGTATCCCCAGTGTCCAAGAGTAACCATCTGAACAATAGTGACTGCCCCATTGGGGCCCTTTTCCGGGGCCCTAAGCCAAGTTTTATTTGGGGCCCCACTATCAAGAAAACTAACAATCATTTCAGTTCCTCGATAACATAAGTCATTGGGGGCCCGAGGAGGCCACTGATTCTGCCTATAGGTAGAGCATCCTCTGTCTCATTGTCCTACGGTCTCGCTTACTGACCTTCCTGTCGGCCTGTCCCGAAGCAATAAACAAACACGCTGGATTATAAACGACCTACTTGCCAGACGGATTAAGCAAGGAATGACTTAGGGTACTGGGGACAATTAAGAAAGCATATCGTGCTCTTGTGAAAACATGTAAGCTCATAACACTGGCTTCTGTGGGGGCCAAAAGGACAATGCATTTAGAGCGTAGAACAGCCTAGAAGTAGCTTGCTGAAATTAATAACTGTTCAGTGAAATATAAGTTTAAATATATACTATTTGTTTGATATATTTTCTGTGCCTGCTTGTCCTATTTAGGGATGCAGGGGGTCTGGAGCCTATCTTGGAGGGTATGGGTGCAAGGCAGGGAACAACCCAGGATGGGGCGCCAACCCACCACAGGGCACAGTCACACACCATTCACTCACACTTTCATGCCCACGGACAATCCGACAATTCCAATTAACCTCAGCATGTTTTTGGACTGTGCTGGTGAGGGAAAACTAGAGTGCCCAGAGAAAAGCCCACGATGATACCTCAGAAATATGCAAACCCCACCGACACGGTGTCCGGGTGGAGATTCGAACCTTGGTCTCAGAGGTGTGAGGCGACCTTGCTAACCACCGCACAGCTCCCCCCATAACCAGCCCAAATAAAAATAATGAATATGAAATATGGATTGTTTTATTTTGTAAGTGGAACCACAGAACCATGTGGTGCCCCCCCACCATAAATATAACTGGCCCCCAAGGGCCCCCCCTCAAATATAACTGGCTTCTCAGGGCCACCTGAATCGAAAATTTCTGCAGCTGCCAGTAACTGAGATCACATTCTGCCACATTTGGATCCACAGTTTAAATCTGAGATAAGTTACTAGTTGTCAAAGTACAGCGGGAGCATTTGTCAGGCCATAATTGTTGGCAGAACAACTTCTGAAAAACTAGCTTTGGAAAGTTATGGTTCTTAGGTCATAATGTGTGCATATTTGGAAAAAGAGTACCCTTAATTAAACAATTCTGGATTCTGAAACAGGCTTGATGAGAGCTTCTCTAATCTGTTTTGCTCGACGCTTTCATAATACTTTTGGGGGGGGGGGGGGGTTATGAAACATGATGTCTGATTAAAGTCTCCTAACCGCCCGTGAAGTAGAGAGTACGTGATGACAAGCTCTCCTCACGTGATGTAATTGAAGCAGCCGACGGCGTAAACCTTGCGGGGGATCTGCCAGTGTGTGCGGTCGCAGACAGGCAGTGCAGATGTGATCTACAGCCGTCCGCCGTTAAAGACAGGCGGTAGATTGTTGGATGAGCTTTCTGACACTTGGTGATTAAAATCTCCGCCACACGCTGGGGCCCAAGGCCATCTGTGAATAATATGGGGAGCGTTCACTTATGCATCTTCCCCAGGCTGATGGGGGGGATATTTGGGTCACTACTGAAAAACGTTCGCATATTTCATGCTACATCATATTGACTTTGCTTCACCGTTAGCGATTGCTAATACGTAACGTCAACATTTTTGATGGTGTATTTGTGCCCTTTGCCCTTGATGAAATGCTTAACTGGGCCCGATAGCATTATTACCCAAGCTGAAACTTACACAGAAGAGCCTACAGTACAAATATTAAGCTCCTAATGCGACGGCATTCTCCTTGCTGAACACATGCGCGACTTAGCGAATCTGGATCAGCGCGGATTCGCTTTGTTTGCCCTGCACAAACGGCACTGTTTGTGCCGGAATAATGCGGAGAGGAGCCTCGGTGCGTGGCGAGTGGATATTTAATGCTGAATTATGAAAGTGGGATATTGGTGAGGCTGCTGTGGATCCTCTCCCGCCGTCGACATTCTGGCAGCTGTTCAGCGTCGGAACTTGGCAGGTACAGCACGCCGGGGAGATCGCCTCTCTTTCTTCTCTACCCGCTCTGCTAACACTGGCCTCATTTATCTAGCTATCCCTCTCACTCTTCCCCATTCTTCCTCCCTCTCTCTCTCTCTCTCTTCCCTCCCAGTATCTTCATCTGCACTCCCAAATCCCCCCTCCCCAAATAACCGATGTTATTTTTATGCCGTCAGGCTCGCCTACACGTGCAAGTCTTATCGACAGATTGGACGTTAGGCTGTGTGCTTCTCGGTTACAGCGACCGGCGACGCACAAGGAGCTGGCGAAAGAGATCGCTAGCTCTGCTCTTCTATAGCACCACATAGAGTCACTAAATACCTGAATACCTAGTGCTTCCACCTCAGAAACTTAAGCCCTATATTTAAATCCACCAATCTGGGGAAAGTCAAGGGCTTCGAGTTACTCTACACAAGTAGGGTTACTAAAAATTGACTTCTGCTTTGATTAACTGCATTTTTACTGTATTTATAAGACTATATTCTGTAATTACTAAGTATATTACACCCAGTTTATCTACTGTAATAAGAAGTAAGTGACACAATTGGGCTGCAGAAAACTGAGGTAACACTACAGCTGCTCCTACTTATCAGTATGAGTCATGTCAACATATCAGGCCTCACACAATCTGGCCTGTTTTCATGGACAAGCTGGAGTCTATGTGCATCCTTCGAGCTCACAGTCTCAATTAGAAACGTGTAAATATATTATCTCAGCAGGCAGAGGGAGGAAGAACTGCTTGCTAAAGTTACTCATAAAGACGTTTATTAAATAGTTTAGGGCCTCGCCACGTTGCACTGCTTCGGGGTTTGCATTGTAGTCCCTGTCTTTGTGATTCATTGTTTAGCTACGAAAGCTGCTGAATTAAATTAGTCACAAATGATCCCCACATTTCTTTGTCTTGCATCATCGCTTACAGTTCATTGTGAGCGATTATGCACTTGAAGAGATAATGTTCCTGAAAAACAAAACGGCGTCTTTCTTCAGACAATTTACACCTGATTGGTTAATGAATAAAATAAAGATACATTGTTTCAACTTTCTATTCCTCCACGTCTCATTGTCATTAATTCGTTAATGAATACATTGTATCTTTGGTAGATATGTTGGAATGCCTCCTTGGGATTGGCTAATGAATAGCAAATGAACGCGGTCGCACTTTGATTGACATGTTAAGGTCACAATTGCCTGCTGGGAATCCATTCTGGCACACCCTCTTGTCTGTGCCATTCAGTCCAGCCAGACCACCAGGAGCTATGCTGGCAAAATGATTGGCTGCTATTCCCTGCTTTTCCCCGGTCACATGACACATCTCGCCCCTAGCCTGTCTCAAGCAGCCCCTGTCGAAGTCTGATTAAGGTACAGAGCCCTGAAATTCGGCATCCGTCTCTCGCCGCGTGCCTCATCTCTCACGTCGTCAGCCCACGACTCGAATGTGGAGAGAGGTTAAAAAACTCAAAAGGCGTACAATAAAGCCCCAGCCTGATCCCAGCCCGAATGCCGTGATAATGTTTAAGCCTAACCCAAGCTGTCCCAAATTATACAGATGATTCAGGAGAGCTGTGTCCGTCTGCTACCTAGCAATATCATTATCGTTCTGCAAATAATGGTGGTACATGTACAGTATAATCAAATATATAAATATATGCATGTATGCACATTTGTTCTAACATGTGTAGGTATATGCACACAAAGAATGTATATATTTAAATGCATGTATATACGTTTTTGTTATGTATAATTATGCATATTGATATGGAACGATAATGTCATGTTTGCCTCTGCTTGAAAAGGCCATTGCATTTCACGATGACCTTTGCTGATCTCAGATGTGATAACAAAGCAGTATTTCAGCATCGTGCTCAATGAGGTATGGACACTATAGCAGAGGTGTTAGCGTGTGGGGGATACGCTCGATCTCGGCCTTGCCCTCGTGGCTCTGAGCCTAATCGCCGAGAGAAACCCGCGGCATCTGTGGCGACGGCACGTCCGCTGCCATTGGCCGGCCCTCGTTCTGAGACGCCGTGTCGGGCTGCCGCAGGGCATGGCCAGAGCCCGTCCCCGCCGCCTGTGCCCAGCTGCAGGGGCGGGGGCCACCCCAGGGCATGTCCTGATGTGTGCCACGCGCGCTCTGACAACCTTGGGCCGCCATCCAAGAAGGAAAGGTGATGCCCCTGGTGGTGTCGGCGGGCCACTGCCACATGGCCCCGCTCCGCGTTCCCACTGCTGCCCCCAGAGGCCAGATCCTGCCGTGCGGGTTTGACACCATTCCCAGCGAAAAAAAACTTGTCGCGGGCGAGCTGCATTAGTTGTGTCATTAAGTTTGCAAATGCGCTCATTATTAATGAATTACAAGGCATCCTGGGTACATTACTGCGAGTCTGTCATGCATTATTTAATCTGGTCATTATCTTTAACATTAATTTTGGAGACAGAGTGAGGGCAAGTAGCTTTTTAACTGTAAATTCAATTGAACTGTCAATCTGTTCTTTTATTTGTTACATTTATATTCACTCACCTCCAAAGCATCTGACTTGTTGTAAGTGCTCTCCGGAATGACGCGGTACATTCGTTAAATTTCGACATTTTCAGTTTTCTCCTTTTCCCCATGTGTACTTATCCAGTGCGTGTTTATCCGAATTTTGAATTCCAGATTTGTTTTTGAGCCATTTCTTCACCCAGCCGATGCGTGGATTGACCGCTTGATTGGCCCTTTATTTTGCTCATATCTTCTTGCGGCTAATAAAATGCTAACGGTTCACATTACCTACCCCTTCGGAATGCATTCATTGAACATCCATAAGCAGTGTGTAGGGCTGCGTGACATGTCTCAGAGCATTTTATTCATAACACTCTCAATGAACAAGGCATGAGAACTTTAACACATGTATAACAAATATTATAATAGTCTAATCATATAATATTTGTTATTAATGTATATTAAAGCCGTCATGTCTTGTTAATTGAAAGTGTTATGAATGCAGTGCTTTGCAACATGTTAAAGGTACACTTTCATGCTGGTTATGAATGCTCTACGAATGTATTATAAAGGTATTATAAGGTGCATTTAATTTAAGGCTTTGCTAAATAAACTAGGTCTTTTCTTGGGTTTCTCAGATATTCCCACCTAAGGTTTAAGACTTTTCAGGACCTTTTCCAAAACCCAGAGAATCTACATGAAAAAGTAATGAAATGAATCATTCCTGTGCCTTTGGCTGACTGTCTTTGATTGGAGGAAAAGGACAGAGAAAGGAGTATGAAATGTATTCACACATGCAAATAAAATATGCACATCTGTTATCTGGCAGGAATTAGCTTTTAATGTCGGCCTGTGAACTGCTCATTAAGAGAAGAGGAGGGTTATGGTGGCCACAATGCACACAACCTTATGTTAGGGACATATTAACTGCAGACTATGACCATTAACTGCGTTGTGATTCTCCAGAGGTTGCAAAAAAGTAACACCAAATTCTGCAAGTATAACTTTTTGGGGGTTATATCGGGTTGGATGTCTGCCTTGCACTTGTAGCCTCCAGGATGGGCTCCAGACCCCCCCCCCCCCTACACTGAACAGGATAAGTGGTTAGAGAAAATAGAAGGATGGATGGATGGATGGATGGACTGGGTAGTACTGTAAGTACTGAATAGAGTTCAGTATTTATCAGTCAAGTACATAGATAATTAATGATGGAAAGAAAGGAAAAAAAGAATAATTTATTAACCCAAAACCCTACAAATTTGTTGGTTTTTATTCAGTTCTTGCAAACAATGGTGAGTCATGTTCATTTTCGGAAAACGTGAGCTGATGAAGCCTCATGATGTCAAAATGAGGCCGATCCCATTGATTATTTTCCTTTTATATTGCATGATTTATTCGTCCCCCTGTGCTTTCTTTTTCCATGCCGCTCGTTCCTTCTGTCACAACCAGTTTAATTCCCTCGAACCGTCGGATCGGCAGGGATACGGGGTTCTGAAACAAATCCCGGCAAGCCGCCGTCTTCGGGCTGCAGCGAGACAAAGCTCCTTTTCCAGAGAAGTCAGCTTTCCGCGGCCCCGCAGGTGCAATTTGGAATCTCTAAGGTCGCGTCTGGGGAATTGTGGGAAACGTATCGGATCAGCAGGGCCGAGTGGAATGTAGCTCATTGCACATCAAAGACTGCTTCTCTGGCATGATTAAAACAATCGGCCTTCAAACAGTAGTGCCAGCCTTCCACGGTATCGCTTTAGTACGTGCACATATATAAAACACTAAAAAGACTAAGTCATCTTCAAAGTAAATACATATGGCAACACTTAGCAATTGGACTATTAAGAGATGAAAGAATGTTTCACTCTGAATTGGTATCATAAATAATTTGATGAATCAGTATACCGCTATCTTGTACCGCATGGGTACACGGCCACCTCGCTTATGGAGAAGACCACGTGGATTTAGATGGCTGTGGATAATGGAAGAGCCGTCTGTTTTCCTTCGGCTAATGATGCTGTTATTGTGGAAGCACACGAGGTTAACAGCATAGGGATGTCTCCCCAACTGTGACAATTACTGTCATTAAACCGCCAGGTAAAGTGCCCGAATAATTGTTAGAAAGGAAACGATAATGCATTCGTTCCTTGTGAACAATTTAATATCATATCATAATTATGATTGTTTAATGTCAATATGCAATTATTTTTTATTACCCGTTTATTACATGGGTGTTCTTCTGTATCATAGAACTGTAAAGCAGTTATATGTTAATCTGCTGCAGCCTTCACCACTGATGGATGGATGGATGGATGGATAGATGGATGGATGGTGTTCCATTAGAAGCTGGAGTCTGGGTTGCTTTCAGCAAACACCAGAGCTGAGGGGATCCATGTCAGTGATGTTTTTGTTTGTCTGTGAGAGTGTTGTTCTCTTTCCTGAAGGAGTTTTATCTAAGTAATGTCAGAATTCCCTGGAATTTCTTTTTACGAACAACATATTTAACAAAAAATCATTCTTCTTCATGATTAGTTGGACATTTTCTCTGTTTGGCATTTGGCAGACACTTTTATATAAAGCAACATACATTTTTGAGAAAGCAGGGTCAGATAGTCACTGGAGCAATTGGGCGATTAAGGGTCATGATCGAGGACCCAGTGACATCATTACTGTACCAACCCAGAGATTTAAACCACCAATCTTCTGATATCAGCCACAGTGTCCTAACCCACTGAGCCACACACACTATGGAAAACATGCTGTTAAAGGATCACAGACCCAGGGAAAGAGTGAATGGATATGACCTGACCTTCTTACCATGCAAGGCTGCATCCTGCCGTCGTATCCATTAAGTGCTTGAACTAATCTGAGTCAGCTGGGAAACAGCGCTGATAAGCGGCTGCAAGATGTATGGGTGATGGATGAATGGACAGATAATATGAACTGGTGGAAGGTCAGGTGTGGCATATTTTTATTTCTTCACGTTTGTTTCCATTTTTCTTTCATCGTTTCTGTGGCTACAGGTCTTCCCAGGTGCTGGCGGCTGCCACCTGTATATACTGTAGAGAATAGCTCACATCTGTGTGTTCTGTGATGACTTAGTCATGACTGGGAAGTTACACATTTACATGGCTGGAGCACCATGCATCTGAATGATTACCGCTGCTATAAATGATTTATTTTTCATCTATTTTGTGGAAACTTTTTTTGAGGAGTACGGAAGGTTAGAGAATTTGTCCAGTTTTATGATGGTTTACATTTTTGAGTTACTCATTTATTGATGTGTTTATTTAGAAGAGCCTTGCTGGATTTTTGTGGGAAACTTTGAGGAGCCGTGAGCTGCATAGGCGAAGCTAGGGGCCGTCGAATCCTCTTCTGGCTGTTTACAGTATCACAGGGCGAGTTGTGGTGCGCGTTCGCCTCAGTCTGCACACCAGCTGTCTAATCTGGTCTTCAAGAGGTCTAGATACAAGTGCGGCTGGTTTAAATGCTAACAATGCTAACTAATGCTAATGAGTGTGAACAACAAGGAACACTATCATTCCTGTTGTTGTTCATGCTGATTTGGATTTTGACTTGGGATCAGGCTAGGTGCGCAAACGTCCGTCAAGCTCCTCAGAAGGGTGTAACAGGCACTAAACGAGCAGCCCTGTGTTTCCAAGAGTGGCGTGCTAATTGAACGAGCCCTCTGACCGCCCGGCGGTATTGTGACGTTAATATGGCAAATCTCATTGTCCATATCTGAAAAGGATCTGTGCAGACGGCATACTGCGGCTCATTCTTCGTTTGAATGTGACGGCTCCTATTTTACAACACAATGGGAATGAAATGTCGCCGCCAAGTCCTTTGGCCCTCCTTTCTTTCCTTTCCGTACCACCATGCGATTGGCCACCACGATCAAGTCGACATTTGCGTTTGATAATAGTAGAAACTTCCACACATTGCTATTCAGGAATCCCAGGATCGGCCTCTATGCTAATGGCTAAATGAGGACTATAACATGCTAGCTAATTGTCAGCCGCTTCATTATCCTCCACAGAGACCTAGGAGAGCAAGAACTTTACAATATTACACTTCATTCTTATTTTTAAAAATCCACTAGAGGTCTGATTATGCAATTAAATGAACCAAATTCAATTAAGCCATGTAAATGAATATTTAATGTGCATATGAAGGCTATATGAAATTTTACTCCGTACAGACAGACAGGTGATTGTCTGATGATAGTTACTGTCGTTATTTGTAGTGCATTGGGGCTAATTTAATCTCCTCAGGTGTTCAGTGCTTCCAGGAATCTACCTGGAGTCTGTTCCCGCCATGAGCAAACTAGGCCCTTGGTGCAAGGCCTCTCCAGGGCTGTGCGGGGGGCATCTGTGTATTCCTCATTAACAAAAGGCGCAGGTCCCTGCAAATGTGATTCATGCTCCCATTGTCCAGATGAGAAGCGCAAAGTAGGTCAGGCTGAGAAGACACTCCAACTCATATTTAAGCGGACTCCGTGAGGACGCATTTGGTGGTAGGGAAGGTCAACATGAGGGTTTGGCAGCGTGGGGGCGCTTAGGCTTGTGTGTGTGTGTGCGTGTGTGAGGGGGAGTGTTCAGCGATGCCCTCCGGAAGGCAGGTGCCCGCGCCATGTGAACCCACCGTTGTGCCTCTGCAGGGTCTTAATGCCCTCCATATATAGAGATGGCGGTGTTGCTCCTCTCAGGTCTACTTTGTTCCAATCATCTGTCAGCCAGACTTTGAACGAGATGATGATGGCTGCATTACATGGCTGACCAAATGTTTTGTGTAAAAGCTTAACACTCTAAAGCAGTGTTTCTCAATCCAGTCCTCAGGGACCCAAAGATCGCATTTTTGCTCCCTCTCTGCTCCTAGAGGGCAGCAAAAATGCGGATTGTCTGACAAGGAGCTCAGAGGGAGGAAAAACGTGGACCAGCTGTGCGTCCCTGAGGACTGGATTAGGAAGCACTGCTCTAAAGAATACAAGCAACAAGAAATATTTGTTTAGCAGATATGCACAAGTGAGGGAAGCTTCACGCCGGGGAGCAGGGGGTGCCAATGCCCATGGAGTTTAAAGTCTTAGTCACAGGCCCAGCAGCGATATGATGCCTTTGTCAGCCACGGGGACCGGCCCACAGCCCCCTGAGCCAGACACCGTCCATATATGCTTCAGATCAGCCGTAGTATGTAGACATCAGGTCGTTATATTTTAAGTGAGGATAATACGTAGCTGTTAGCCTGGAAAACACACCTTCATGAAGTTGGATATTGGATAAGCAAGATGCAATCTCTCGAGGGAATTTTACACCAGTGTTCATAAAGTGATATTAAACCAGAAGAACAACGACGATGGGAAATAGAGGAGAGAGACTGAGCCTAAAATGCACAGAAAGTCAGAGACCAATATCCTCGACACGGCTGATCCTTGTTCTGCGTAGTGCAGAGTCAGTTTTCCGTGCTGTGGTTATTGCCTAATACATAAACTGGCATCATTTAGGATGACTTTTCTTGGCACTGATAACCAAGATCCTTTTTATGATTTACACTGTCAGTGTTTGACTTTCGGCCCGGGATGCACTCCTGTGTCGTTATATGATTATATATATCCAACTATCAATTTACACAGGGTCGGGAGTCTATAGCGGGAAGGATGTGTAATCCTGAATGGGGATTCCAGTCCATCACAGGGTACACACTCACACAGATCCACAATTAAATATTACTGGCCAATGGGGTGGCCACCTAGTCCATGTCAGGAAGGACACTATGACCGGGTTTGAACTTAGAGATCAGTGGTCATTGCTGACACACCACAGCATACAGTGCACAACAATGAAATGTGTCCTCTGCATTTAACCCATCGCGACATAGCAGGGGGCAGCTAATTCAGCACTGAGGAGCAGTGCTTGGGGGGCGGTACCTTGCTCCCGGTATCTCAGTGGTGCCTTGCTGGTTAGGGATTCGATCCAGCAATCTTTCAATTACTCAGTCAGTCTCCTATAGTCCCGCATGTGTCCCTAATGTTAATGTGAAATGGCTGGATGAGTCTTTCAATTGAGGAACCAAACCAGTCATAGCAGAAGGAGAACTGAACTATTTAGCTGAGCTCAGGAGCCTTTTAGTTTAGGTTTGTAAAATCTCATAGTGTCCCTCCTGAGATGAATTAGGTGGTCACTCTACTGGTACATCAGAGACGCCAGTTCAACTAAGTTGCATGGCTTTGGACTGAGGGGAGGGGCAGCTGGAGTATCCAGGGGAAAGGCAAAGAACCTCAGAGGAGTAATATCCATGTCGTTTCTACATGTATTATTTTGTGCTGATTCTGGAAGCCTTGGTTGACTTTGGGTTGGTTTGATGGCCCCGGCCAATGGAGAACAGGGCAGTTATCTACTCTCAGATCAGTGACTGAAGGACAGCGATCTACCCGTTGGGTGTTTTATGTTTTAGACGCAGCTCTGTAATGCGATTCACAAACAAACCACACATTTTCGCTCCTACTAGCAGGAGAAAAATAAATATAAGGGAATTCGAAAAGGAAATTCAATAATTTAGCTGGTCTAAATGTACCTCCCGAGAATGTGTTCCATTATAATACGCAATGATGGTCCTTTACAGAGAAACCAAATTAAAATTATTGACTTACTGTAACTGCTCCACTCAGTAACCTCAAAACTAATCATCAGTCTGTGAAAGAATGACTCTCCTGCTCCTGCTTTTAGAGAGCATAGCATAATCCCCACCTTAGAATTGAGCTTCAGTCTTCCAGAACAGTGAAGAATGTAATCACCACTGTCGTTGGTTTCTGAATCCTGAAACGCGTGGAAGGTGCAGGGAGCCAAGGAGTGAAGTTCGCTTGACCTTAAAGCCTTAGCGTAGCGCGAGCCATTTATGAGAAACAATCGTAATGTTACGATAAAATATAATTTTTAAGTTGTAAAAACCTAGTCGGCTAAGACATATCTTGTGATACTTTCAACATAGTGTACTCCTTTTTTTAGGAAGTGGTAAATACATTTTCTTTATTACTATACGCAATTTGACTTGTTTGTAAAATAAAATGAATCAAATGTTAATGAAAAACTTGAGGTACGGGAACAGCAAGAGTCAGCTAACCAGGCCAAACATTAACCAGGGCAAACGTTGAATGTTTGTAATATGAATGATATAAAGTGTGCAAGCAAAGGCAAGATGAGCATTATAATTCCTTCAGGAATATTCTGTCTAGTTAAAGCAAATGGCAGAATTAAGAGAAAAAGGAAAAGTCACTTCTTTTCTGTCCTCTTTGTGGTGTAATTAAGAAATTTCTACACATTCTAGCTAGCTCTTTTCACTTGTAATTACTTTAGCTTCAGACAGAGAATGTATGACAAGGAGGAGGAAGGAAGAATTAGTGACTTTATTTGGGGACAAATTGCATGGGGATAGATTGCATGGGGACAGATTCCACAGTAAAGCCATTTCAACGTGGGTACAGACACACATAGAAAAACAGGCCTAGGGTTATGGGTGGGCACCTGGGACTGGACCCCCCTACCCCCCCCACTTTACCCAGTTACTACAGTGAGGCCTTTCTCCATTTATCCCCTGATCTGACCTTAAACTTCAACCTCAATCTATCATTAAAATACAGGGTTGCCGTCATTTTATTAACTAATCTGATTTCCATTACATGTACTTAATGGCCTTAATACTATAAGACACTTAATTCGTTCTCATAAATGTGGCAGTAGGTGTTTAATTAATTATGCAGCTACAGAATGTAACAGTAGAATTAATAGTTGCTGCCCAGATGTTAGTTGATTGATGCGCATACATCTCAATGTAATGGGGGCAGTAAATTGTGACAATTAGCTATCACAAAACGAGTAATCCTTCCTGCAACTGCTCTACGATTGTCTGACAATTAATTGACGCAATGAGTCAATGGGTTTCACAACGCTAGTTTTAATCCTACTCTTTAGGATTAGCGCATTAATGTTATTAAGACTTGGTGAGTAAATGAGACAATTGGATTTTTTGTTCTTCCTTGCAGTTATACAAACAATTTGCGGGAATTGGAAAAGAGTTTCGCAAAGCTGACAGTGATTCTGGGGGATAATCTGGAATATCACAATAGCTCAGTTACTGGTAACTCTGTCGATTTACTTAGAGAGTGTTATAAAAAGGCTTCTGAATATTCAATATTGATATCTAGTTTATTTATATCGATGGATGGATGGATGGATGATGGATGGATGCATGGTGTGTACCTGATCTTATTTCTGACCGCCATTTCAAAAACTTGTCTTTCTTAAAGGCTCAAAGAGGAAAATTGTTCTGGGACCTTAATTTAGCTTTAAGAACATAAATGCATCACATATTTCAAAACTGACTTAAAATAACCTACTTTGCTGTTCCATAAACTGCATTATTTATGGGGCCGGTGGTTGCATACACTGTATAATTTGTGTAACGTGCCTGCATCCGTGAATGAAAGGCAGTAGTGCTTTTGCCCGAGTTTTGCAGAAGAAACGGAATCTTCTTTGGTTCCTTTTGCTTCAGGCGGAGGATAAAACATACACTTTTTGTGGCGAAATGGCAAAGCATCGAGCAATTTCCTTTAATTAAGCAGCTTCCGGACTTCATAGTGGCTGAGATTTGCAGTGGCACGTGACATGTTTCTCCCTGGGGGGGTGGCGAATAATTGCGTGCTGCAGCTCTTAAAAATAAAAGCAGCACTTATTTATAGTTATATTTGTCAAAATGGGCATGGGGTAATGTTAATATAAATGAATGCATAGATACACTGGCTGGGAAAGCCTTAAAGACCTTATATAACCCTTATATAAATCTGTGCAGTCTCCCGCCCAATCTGTAGAGGAGCAGTTTAGCGATTTCACAGCGATACTTCTTAATTCCCCATCTCCTCTTAGCTAATCGAGCTGCTTTATTGGCCCACTCCAGGCGCAGTTGGACAATCTGATGTTACAGTCCCTGCCTTTGCGCTGAAAATGTGCGCTCGTTGTCTGTCTGCCTTCCCAGGCACACATTAGGAGGGTAATCAGAATCCCCTGCAGAGGAGCGGATATCCTCCCCGTGGCTCGAACCGCAGGAAGTGGCTACCTCGGGAAGGCGCGGGGAGAGCCTCCGCGGCAGGCTTAGTGAGGGCGTGCTAGGAACATACTTCACTTTCCATTAAGGGAGCCATAATTATGCTGGTAGATACTGTCTGTCTGCGGTTAGGGAAAGCCGGCGGTTCGTAGTGGTCAGCCGGCCCGTGATGTAAGCTAATTAATGGAAAGGGCTTTAAGAGAAAGAGGCATTTGTGAGCGTCGCTTGGGCGGGCGGCTTTTTGGGCCGAACGCTGTTTATGAATTTGCACCAGAACGTTCCATATGCTTCCATCCCCTCCGGTTGTCCATCTCCCTTCACAGAGCCAAGGCCAAGTGAGGACAGGGGGGTGTGACCGGAAGGATCCAGGGGACGTCCTGGGAAGGGGACATTTCTGCTGTGTCGGACAGGCAGATCTGAGTTAGAATTATCACCTAGTTAAAATTACATGTTGTATTCTATCCATCCGTCCATTTTCTGTAACCACTTGTGCTATTTAGGGCCACAGGGTGTCCGGAGGGTACAGGTGCAAGGTAGGGAACAAACTGGGATGGGGCACCAACCCATCGCAGGGCACACTCACCTACAGGCAATCTGGTAACTCCAGTTAGCCTCGGCATGTTTTTGGACTGGGGGGTAACCCAGAGGAAACCCCACAAAGACATGGGAGAACATGCAAACTTCACACACGGAGCCATGACAGAGACTCGAACCCAGGTCCCAGAGGTGTGAGGCGACAGTGCTAACCACTGCACCACTGCACCACCCGAAAACACTGCATTGTAGTTCCTCAATACAAACCATTGTTAAAACAGGCAGTTTTCATTTTCTCTATTGCATGTTGATTATATGTTGTATTTTGTGTTGCATTATCCATCCTGAATTGCAACCCATTGTTAAAACAGACTTTTCTCCATTCATATGACTGGATATTATATTTGATCTTGGGAGAGTTCTTTTCTTATTAACTGAGGGGTACATGAGCCGGTTCCTGTTGAGGGCTGTAGCTGCACACTAGCAGCGTCTTTATCCACTGTGATACCTTATGGCCCTTATTAGTGAGGCCTGTTCCAATTGAATCTGGGGCAAGTTAATGTTGTCATTGTTCCCATTGTGAAAACGGGGGGAATAAGATATGAAAGATTCATCATTTCAATACCATGGTATTAATATTCATGTTCACAAAATTTCAATTGAATTTTGTGTATGAGAGAATAAATGAAGTCTTACAGCATCATAAGAGCTTTAATACTGAAAAGGGAATCCATAAAGCGAATGATGTAAATTCCATTCTAGTACCTTGATATAACTGCAACCACAATAGAATATGTGTGTGAGTGTGCAGGTGTGTCTGCCTGTTTGTGTGTGTGTATGTACGAGTGTGTCTGCCTGTCAAAATACTAAAAATGCCAAAAGTCTCGTACATTGTTTGGGTACTTATGGTTAAGGTTAGGGCTGGGTAGAGGTTAAGGTTGTCATGTTGGGATTAGAGTTTTCCCCATGGAAATGAATGGAGAGTCCCCGCAAAGATATAATTATAAACCTGTGTGTGTGTGTGTGCGTGTGTACATTTCTGCTCCTGTTCATGCTCGTATTGTGTGTATTGCTTGAATGTTACTTCCTTTTCCAAAACTTCGATATATGGCCTGGAAACTTTATTCTTTGTCACCTTGCGTAATCAGCACAACCGGTGCTATCCCAGGGCTATATGGAAATACCGGTAAGTACTAAAACCATACTTTAAACTCGAACCGAGGGAACCTGGCATGGGAACAAAGACAGGAAGGAAGGATTGTCTGTCCAGAAGGATTCTGGTATTTGAAATTCCATATAAGACTCGCCTATTTCCCCCTAAAAAGCCACCATTTGGGTTGGCAGCCGTAGCTGTAGCTGTAATGATAAACTCCCTCCAAATCCTACTAACTGCTTTTGTTCTCTTGGTGGAACACATCAAGGTTGCCATTTTTGAGTGACCGTTTGGGTCATGGATGCCGGTGATGGCTTGCACATTTTAAAGCTGCATTTAAGTATTTAGACAGCTTTGTTCAACCAGTTACATAAGTACAAAACTTCTAAGAATGGAAAGTATAATTAATTTTTAATTGTCTTCTTTTCTTTTACATTTCACAGCCAAGCAATCCATTGTTTTCAGAAATTTTGAGATGAAAAAAACTCTACTCAAATACACGGCTGGCATAGTCAAAAATAGACACAAGACTTCTGGGTCTTGAATCTGGACTCGATTTCTGATTATGACGAGGTTCTCTCAGCAGTAGCATAAAGCAAACAGAGAGGGATCTGGTTGTGGTCTCCCCAGTGACTGCTTCTAGTGTGAGGCTTCTTCACGTCTCTCAGATGTCCCTTAAGAAGGACATTGCTGCCTTGGAAAGGGTGCAACGTAGGGCTACGAGAATGATTCCTGGTCTTAGAGGAATGT